>PISX010009938.1:16466-73166 GCA_004024625.1 Mellivora capensis | reverse complement strand
GGGGGTCAGGAAAGGGGGATGGGGTAATGGACATTGGGGTGGGTATGTGCTATGGTTAGTGCTGTGAAGTGTGTAAACCTGGTGATTCACAGACATGTACCCCTGGGGATAAAAATACTTTATGTTTATAAAAAATAAAAAAAAATTTAATGTACTGTTGGATCCTATTAGCTAGGATTTTGTTGAGAATCATGGCATCCATATAATACAGTCAAGCTTACATACAGATACCTGTTTTGTGAATTTTGTTTTCTAAAAAAAAAAAAAAATCATAACTAGCACCACTTGCAACTCTGGAACTTTAAGAGAATCTCATGCAATCAAATCAGGAATGGAAGGCTAAAGGAAAACAAGAAATCTGGCAGCCTTTCTCAACTGGGCTCCTCATCTGAATTTCAGAGCGCAATATGTGATGTGAATGACTATTTTATCAATTCTGCAGATGGTACATAAGCATTGCACCATTGCCATTCTAGGAGAGAAGTTAATTCATTATAGACAAGGGGTGCCTTCAGGCATTTGGTCTTAAATCTCTCCTGGGACACCAGTTGTGAAAGGATGTCCTGATTGCTAATCCCATACTTCTCCAGCTACTCTTGCTCCCTCCTCCCCGACCCTCCACATCGTCTATTTTTCTCCAACAAAACCTGTAACACTGCAACATTCTTGATCCCTCTGGTCCAGGCTTAAATAAAATTATTAATGCAACCATCTTTCCCCAAAGTATTTTTTTGTAATGACATCATATAGGAATTCTAATGTATAGTATAATGCCTGACATATATTGGGATTTTAATGAATGCTCAGTGTTGAAAGATGAAAAAGTCCAGCTTGGACATTAATCCATTCTGATTACGGCACAGTCCAAATTCTAAACCTCTTTTAAATAAAAAATGGTAAACTGATTTTATGATACACTAACCTAGTATCTTACTGTTCTTACGTATTTTACCTTTAGTTTGTTGATATTGTGTCTGAAAAAAATGGCCTTTCACAATATTCCATTCTATTTGCCAACATCAAGGCTTTGACGGTGTCTGTAATTAAGGCAGATATATTTGTGTTCATATTTCTAGCCAAGGAAAAACATATTTTTCAACTGATACCCAATTCTCTGAGAATGATATATACACAAAGAGTAAAAGCCATACAGGGAATGTCTAAAATGGAAACTTTAGTACTTAATGTTTAAATGCGGGGCAGGGGGTAGGGAGAGACTAATAAGAACATTTCAAATGCAAATTCAAAGAGGGCTTTGTGACACGGTGTAAACTCCCATCTCCTAGTCTTAGGGTTGACTAAGTGAATTGCCATTGATAAGACGTCACTTAAAGAGACGTCTCTGCAATGACACAGGAGTTTGCTGTAAATGACCTGTCATTAAAGCCACGGGTAATGTTCACGTCTAGACTGAATTAAAATGTACCTCCTAGCAATGCGCTCAGGAGGCGTTAAACCAGCAAGGATGGCAAGAACTCAGTGTCCAGGATCCACGAGAGAATTATGCCTCGGGTGCTATGTTAATTTACTTGCTGGCAAACATTAATTGAAGCCAATCAATAAACCGGGTAGAAAAGGTGAGAATTGCAGCTACATTAATTGACAACCATATCCTGACATATTTTTACGTAAAATATGTGGAATATTGGTTTTGGGTTTTTAATGATATCACTGAAGATAATATAACTAGTTCCTGTGTAATTTTCAAACAAAAGGTAATAATACTGCAATTGCAATTCGAAGACATGGTTTTTTAAACAGGGTTTTCCCAAGTGTCTCATATTTAGCCAGGACCACTTAGACAACTAAAATTCAAATTTAACCAGTATATAATATTATTCATCAAAGCCCACATATTTGTTAAGTACCTACTTTGTAAAATGATACCATAAGTGTTTCTACGCCTGTGCTGGATTTGAGCCATTTTGCTATTAAAAAAAAAAAAAAATTCAACTAACTACACAGACAGGTAAAAGAATTTTCTACAACCTGCCTCAGTAGCAAGATATAAAAACCTTTTCCATAAAATAAAATTTTATATATTTTAATCCTTCACACTGGGGATTAATTAATCCCTTAAACTGCCTGGTTCCCTTTTTTGCATATCTCAGTATAGATATAAAATACTGACGATGATTTTTCCATCTAACATGACCTACATGTGATATGCACAGGTCCCTTCACAAAGAGAATAAACACACACACACACACACACATACACAAAGAGAATAAACACATTTTCAAAATGTAGAAACAATACATATTACCTACAAAAAATTTGTAACATATTTCTCTATAAAGTGAAAATCTATTTATTACAGCATGCTTTTAGTTGTAAACATATCTTACATTTGCTGAGTCACTGCTGGGCTAGGGTTCCTTTTACTAGCTTCAAAATTAAAAAGAATCATCACACCCCAAGTGCTTATCACACTCACACACAGCTACGTGCAGGGGGATTCTGCGATGTCAGGAGCAGACAATATGTCAATCCTGGCTTGTCACTTAATAAGGACTACATATACACCTAAGGTCACAGCTTGGGAGGTTCTAAATTATTTTCATCTATCTTCCTATCTATATTAATTTCATTATATCTTCTCTGGCTTTAATATTAACCTTTATTATTAGCTAAGGGGGACTAAAAACGTGAAAATTTTCACTCAAAAGGTGAAAAATTTCTAAAGCAAGCATGACAAACTGATTATTTAAGAATAAGCCAAATTTTATATATTTTAAAACATACCCAAGTTATACTACCTCCAAAATAGGACTGTATTTCCTCATTTTGGTGTAAAATATATAGACATCTTGTATCTGTATATTTTACATAATCATTTCTCATATTTAATTTCAATAGCACAGGCTTTAAAAAAAAACAAACAATTTTAGTCACTTAAAAATTGTTTCCGGTTAAGAATCACGATTTAACTGATTTTTCCCCCCCAAATTCTGTATTAAGCCATTTGGTGAAAATCTTTACATAGCAAGTTTTTTTCCAACAAAGCACTGTAATTTGGTATGATTTCCTTTATTTCTGACTGGAAAGCTTCATAAATTATATGAGCAATATGAAATAGTATCACCTGTTATTTTTTTTTTTTTAATTTACCAAACTGGGTAAAATGCTAGAGTACGTAAGAAATAGATCATCAAATGATGGCCATATGAAAATGAAAACAGTTTATGCATTAGATAGAATTTCAATTACCATCACACTTCTGGAACAGTCCTTTTTATTTGGGATATTGAAATTTAATTCTTAGTGAGTAATCATATATTGCTCTTAGTTTTCACTACTTGGGTTACATTATTGATATGTGTTATTTCTGAATAACTTTTTTTTAAACCAATTCTCAAAGAAATATCAATATTTTGCTTCTTTGTTACAATTTCCTTTCAAATGAGAGTCAGATTGCTCTCTCCTGTCACAGTGTAATTTCTTTTTTTTTTTTTTTTAAGATTTATTTATTTATTTATTTGACAGACAGAGATCACAAGTAGGCACAGAGGCAGGCAGAGAGAGAGAGGGGGAAGCAGGCTCCCTGCTGAGCAGAGAGCCCGCCCCGATATGGGGCTTGATCCCAGCACCTTGAGATCATGACCTGAGCAGAAAGAAGGCGGAGGCTTAACCCACTGAGCCACCCAGACGCCCCCACAGGGTAATTCTTATAGCACTGCCTGAGTTCTGGGGGATTAAGTCAATTTGTAGCCAAGGGAAAGATAAGAGGTTATGAGTGGGGACCTGCATACAAAGCCCACACTCGACATGTGACTTCCTGGCTGGAATGAGCTCTTCATGAATTAGAGTATATGGAAATTCCTAAAAAGCTAATTAAAATTCCCATATGAGGAAAAGGGGCACAATTAAGCCTTGTTAGTACATGTCTTGTTGAGAAAAACAGTGCCGCTTAGAGAAAAATGCCTTAGTAGTCTGCTATCCACCCCTTCCAATCCTTGGAAGAACAATATTCCAGTAAATTAGAACAAACTCACAAGGCTATTTTATATTTATATCCATGGCTAATCTCGGTGTTTCTCTCATTTTCAGTGGCCCAAAGTTTTTACTCATAATTTGCTTTTCATTTTGGGTAGCATCCTTGTTGAAATTATGTCAAGTTTTATTACATGAAAGAGAGACACTGTGGAGAAGGAACTATGCATGCAATCCGTCTGCCACTGGAAAAGAAAGGTTGGCATTTGGCTGTCTGCTTACTAATTAAATGTCACTGAGTCCAGAGGCTAAATATGCATCAGTTGATGATTTGGTGGATTTTACTGCTGCATATGTAGATTTAATTACAGTGATTGAAATTAATAAAGTCTCAGTACCTCCCAGAAACATATTTTATGACCCACGATTTCTCTGTGAAAGAGCTTGCTAACACTGCCCTTTACATAATGTTATACTTTGCTAAATTCATTGGAGAGACAATTAGATAGCAAATTAACAAGCATTCACCTGTGTATTATCCACATAGATGATTCTCTAGTTGGTCCAAAGTTAACGTTTTTGTTCCTTTCACCAAGTAGGTGTCAAGCACCTTCCCCTAACTATCATGATTCTGAGAGGTCTTCCTAGTATCTATCTACATATATATATTATCATATATACCATAATCCAGGAAATCTCAATACTTCTTCTTCTAGGGTGTATATAAACATAAGTGCTTTCTTACAATCGTGTTACCTAAACGAGGGAAGGAGAGGTAGGATGTAAAGAGCATCTCCTTCTCCATTATCTTTGCTGTTTTACTCTTCTATTAGAAGTAATAATCAACAGTCAACAACAGAGGTCCCTCACTTTGCCAAAATCATGGATATGTACTTCCTATGTAATTCTATTGTCACCCCCTACTCATTCTTTTTTAAAAAAATATTTTATTTGTTTATTTGACAGAGAGAGAGATCACAAATAGGCAGAGAGGCAGGCAGAGAGGGGGAGGGGGAAGCAGGAGCCCTGCTGAGCAGAGGTCCCAGGACCCTGAGATCATGACCTGAGCCGAAGGCAGAGGCTTAATCCACTGAGCCACCCAGGCGCCCCTACTCATTCATTCTAATGCAAAAAAAAAACAAAAACAAAAACAAAAACAAAACAAAACAAAAAAAAAAACAGTGACGTACATTATCAAAACTAGTGATTACCCATAAACAATTTATTTTTGAATTCAGTATTCATTTTGTCCATTTTGTGGTATCTACAAAGCAAGCTTTACTCCCCAACCACCTACACCCCAGTAGATAGACAATAGGGAAATTTAACCTGGAATGTATAGCTTTGTCCAAAAAGAGCAACTAGGTAGATATATTTGATCTGAGAATGCTTTTTTCCAAACACAAGTTCCTTAAAGTGAATAGAAATGAGTAAATCTCTAACATCTGGCAGAAACATGCATCAAATGTTCTGTTCCTCCAAAGACCAGCAATTGAAACTATGATTTGCAATCACTGTGGAAATGTCTGTTTCCTATATTCAAAGTTAGGTCACTTCCTCTTCCACATTTTACAGCCAGAACACACTCTATCCTGGTAACTTTTAAAACAACAGTGATATCCCTTTTGCATATCCTTCCATTTTTAATATGTCTTTGTGTCTGATGAGGTAAAACTGTGACATCAGATATTAATGAAAGAAAGTAATATTTTAAAAGTGTGTGTGGGAGGAGCAATGAGCAATGTTTAAGTGTCTATGATTTCTGTTAGTCTACAAGTAGATGCTTTGAAAGACACAAGAAAACTAATTATATGTTATTGTAAGGGGATCTTTCTCTTTTGCAACAAAACGTATACATCAGTATCATCTATAAAACATCAAAAATAGGTCCCTGGGCTCATTAGACCTACTACCTCAAACTTTCCAGGGCTCAGATAAACTCTGGGTATTTAAATTTTAAAAAGCCTGACTAGGAGATTTGGATGCTGACCCCCGGTTTGAAGCCATCATATTAAAGTAAAGGGGAGGGACGCCTGAGTGGCTCAGTTGGTTAAGCAGCTGCCTTCGGCTCAGGTCATGATCCCAGCGTCCTGGGATCGAGTCCCACATTGGGCTCCTTGCTTGGCGGGGAGCCTGCTTTTCCCTCTGCCTCTGCCTGCCACTCTGTCTGCCTGTGCTCTCTCTCTCTCTCTCCCTCTCTCTCTCTCTGACAAATAAATAAAATCTTTAAAGTAAAGGGGAGATGAAGCAAATAAAATTACCCAACACTTTCCATTCTGAAGCATTCTAGTTGCTGCAAAGTCTATAATCCCAGCTACTTTCAAAAACCAAGGCAAACAAAACCACCACATATCCTGTAGGCCTAAATATTAGCCAATCTAGTCTACAAGCTAGACTGATGTACAGATTTTCCAAATTGTTATAATATAATATAGATGGAGCACCTAGCATAGCCCAGCGACACAGGAATTAGAGCTTCTGCCTACAAGGCTTCCGATGTGTATGTTGTTAATAAAATTCAGCCTTGATAAGGCATAAAGTATAACTGTTCAGCTGTTTAGAAGGCAAATATGCCAATGAAACCAAATATTTTTAATCTTAGGAAATCCCTTAGGAAACAGGAGTAAGGAGAAATCAAAACAAATATTTAAAATTTGAGACTACATCAGCTGTTCAAATGTAAATACCATAAATATTTAAAAATTACCCAAAGTTACTTTGACAAAAATAAAGATGTCAATATTTCTTATTTAAAGTTGTCAAATGGTAATTCTGTGATAAGGAAACAGAACTCGTCCTCAGACACAAAAAAAGGGGCCACAGTAGGTCTCCATGGGCATGTGTATGCACACACACACATACCAGGAAAGGTTTTGATGTAAATATTCTGCCATGATTATACATACCCTTCCAAACCTCGGCTCTCTCTCCCCATTCTCACCTCAACATGTTAAAAAGGTTTTCTACTCTTGGGGTCTACGAGTCACAGATTCGAACCCATCTCCACTTTCTCTGCTCCCTTGCTGCTCTGTGAAAATCTCCATCTATGGTCAAGAACTTTCTTACTTGAAGTGCAATAGCCACTTTGACCCATCTGTCTTATTGCACAGTTCAGAAAGAGCTGACGAACTTCTCTTCGATGTTGGCGACACTTATCTATGCCTTCCTTTACCCTTCTCCACTCAAGTTAAAATTCTAGCCATCCCTGAGAAACTGACAATCCTATAGATTTTTCTTCTATCCCTCTTCTTGCATTCTGTTTTTCTGTTTACGTGCCTCTCCCGAGCTACTCTGTCTGTTCTCCTGGTTTATATGCCGCACCTGTGCTGAAGAGTCCTGATCTGTGCCTCTTTCCCATATCTCCATGCCAAGCTTTGGACCACACAGGCTACTATCCACTGAACACCATCTCCAGAACCAAACCCATGTCCAAAACCGCCCCATCTGACCAGGACCCCTCGCCCCAAATAAATTAAAAACAAACCAAACAATCTGTGTGCCCTAGTCCACGAATGACATCCTCCATGGAGTTGCTGGATTCAGACACCAGAGTGTTATTCTTCCCCACCCCCGATCCAATCAGTCTGCAAGAACTATATGGTTTCTATATCCTACAACTCTGAAATGATTTCACCATCTCCCCCTTTTTCCCCCACCAGCTCATTTAGAGTATCACTATCCGCTCAAATTACAGCAAGAACCCAATTATCTCCTTATTGTCTACATTTAGATCATACCTTTAACCTTACACTTGGAAAAACTTTCTCAGATGCAGATAGAATCTTATTTCCACTACATTTAACCTTACACTTAGAAAAACCTTTAACCTTACATTTTGAAAAACTTCCTCTTATGCAAACATAATCTTATTTCCACTACTATTAAGATGATCTTGTCGGAGCGCTTGGGTGGCTCACTGGGTTAAAGGCTCTGCCTTCGGCTCAGGTCATGGTCCCAGGGTCCTGGGATCGAGTCCCGCATCGGGTTCTCTGCTCAGTGGGGAGCCTGCTTCCTTCTCTCTCTCTCTCTCTCTGCCTGCCTCTCTGCAAACTTGTGATCTCTGTCAAATAAATAAATAAAATCTTTAAAAAAAATGATCTTGTCAAGGGGAAAGCATGATAAAATTTGCCATGAAGAGAAAGACCCAATACTTAGTTACCCTGAAGAATTCTCCATAAACTCACCTCTT
The DNA here is from genome assembly GCA_004024625.1 of Mellivora capensis. Classification (NCBI taxonomy): domain Eukaryota; kingdom Metazoa; phylum Chordata; class Mammalia; order Carnivora; family Mustelidae; genus Mellivora; species Mellivora capensis. Next base: position 65,043 of record PISX010009938.1, on the reverse strand, counting down.
TTCAGCTTAACTTTTCACCACACCCACCTTTCGTACTCCCCTAGTTGGATCCCTCCTTCCCATCATCCTCTTCACTTCAGGGGTCTTTGTAGACGTCAGTTCTTCCAGATACCCTCCTTAACCAACCCCAATCATGGTATTATTTTTCTATAAAATAATGGTATTATTAAATGTATTATTAAATGGTATTATATAAAATAATGGGTTATTTTTTCTATACTATCATATTCTTAGTATTACCCTATTATGTTATTTATCACACTGTTTTGTGTTGCCTGTTTATTTTCCTGTATTTTCCATTATTGCATACTCCCCTTGAAAGCAGAAGCCATGACTATTCTCACCTGTGCCCAATTTCTAAGTCCCCCCCCCTTACCCCCCACAGCCCCGTTCTACCTAATCACATTACGGCAAGATCCACAACCATCACGTTCATTTAATCATTCTTCTATTTTATTTTTAACGACTTTATTCTGAATCCTTCCTCTTAGTGTATAAATATACACAACTCTCTCATTAAAAAACAAACAAAACAGGGGCACCTGGGTGGCTCAGTGGGTTAAAGCCTCTGCTTTCGGCTCAGGTCATGATCCCACAGTCCTGGGATCAAGCCCCACATCAGGCTCTCTGCTCCTCAGGGAGCCTGCTTCCTCCTCTCTCTCTGCCTGCCTCTCTGCCTACTTGTGATCTCTGCCTGTCAAATAAATAAATAAAATCTTTAAAAAAAAAAACAAAATGAAACACATACAACCCAGTGCCCCTCTCTATAACACCAACCTGCTAAACTTCATGAAATTTTTATTATACTGTTATCTCTATTTTTTTGTTTGTTTCACACTGACTATTTGTCTGGCTTTAATTGTACTTCCACCTTCTTTCCAACACTGAAACAGTTTGCAAAAAGTCACAAATTGCCATTGCCAAATGCAGAGAGCATTTTTATGCTATACTTTGGCCATCGTCCCTGAACTTCTTTCTCAGACAGCATTGAGAGGGTCCACTGGATTCCTGCCTTCCTAATTATACCTGCAAATAGAGCTTAATTTAAAAAAAAAAGAAAGGAAGGAAAGAAAAAAAAAAAAGAAAAAGAAAGGAAGGCAGGCAGACGGACGAAAAGAAACAAACAAACCTCATGCTGTAAATGCTCTAAGTGCTCTAAATGAGCACTTCTCAAATTTTAAAGTGCACACACATCACCTTGTAATATGGCCTTGTTGATAGGGACCATGACTTCAACAGGTCCGGTGGTCTGGGTCGGGGCCTGAGACTTCACTTTTCTAACAAGCTCCCACACCAGGGCTGCAGGTCCGTGGGCCACGCTAAGACTAGCAAGGCAGCTTTAAAAATAACAATCCTCACGTCCTTGGAGACCGATCTAATTGGTCTGGGTGCAACCTGGTTACTGGGAGTTTTCGATGCTTCCCAGATGATTCTAATATGCAGCAGAGCTTGAAAATCACTATTTTAAGTCACAACCTTTTCCTCCGCTGAAGTCCTCCTAATCATACAGAATAGACTAAGTGTATTGCATGTGAACTAATGCCCAATAAGCTCTTATTTCTCAAAAAAGCAGAAGTGGAGGGCTCCACACCATCTGCACTGCCTGGAAAAAAAAATTGCATTGTTAACAATCTCCTCAGGTGATCTGTGTGCGTATTAAATTTGAGAAGCACTGGATTAAAGCACTTTATTATTTCAAATAGACATTTATTTTTTACTTTTTATGAATTTTTTTACTGAGATATAATTAACATATACCATCGTATTAGTTTGAGGTATACAAAAATAATGACTTGATATATGTATCAAATTCCAGAATGATTACCACAAGTTTAGTTAACATGCATCATCACACAGTTAAAATTTTTTTCTTAGGTTGAGAACTTCTAAGATCTACTTTCTTGGCCAGTTTAAAATATACAATACAGTATTGTTAACTGTAGTCACCATGCTGCACATTATGTCACCAGGATTTTTTTTCATTTTATAACTGAAAGTATTTAAAAAAATCAAAGACTATTAAGCTAGAGGGCAATAACTTCAGTAGGCTAGTAAGGCATGTTTGACTAGTTTCATACAGCGTATGCCTATTAGGCAGAAGCAAGACATGAGCAGTAGAAGGACCACCCTGAGGCAGAGTCCCAAGTCCTTGAGGGGAGAAATGATAGAGGCAGGAGCTGAAGGCAAGGACGGTGATAAACAGGTTGCACATTAGAAGCAGGGAGTTGGGGGACGCCTGGGTGGCTCAGTAGGATAAGTGTCTGCCTTCGGCTCTGGTTATGATCCCAGGGTCGTGGGATTGAGTCCTTCATCAGGCTCCTTGCTCAGCAGGGAACCTGCTTCTCCCTCTGCTTCTGCTCCTCCCCCCTGCTTGTGTTCCCTCTCTGGCAAATAGAATCTTAAAAAAGGGGGGGGGCAGGGAGGTGGAGAGGAGTGGGTACAACATCCTGACCTTGTGGCTCCAAGACCTTAGGGCTGATGGATCAAAAGCCACCGGGGCGGAGCATGCGCTGTCTTCTTCCACCTCTGCCCCAGGGTAACCCCTAGACTCATGATAACATATTTGCATTGTGGGTACACCTGCACCCCCACGGAGAAAGGCTGCAATGAGGGTTCAGTACACACCTTGTAGGGTCAAAAACTCTCCCTCCCAAATTATGGGAGGAGTTTCCCAAATGATTAGAAGCAGCCTCCATTAGAGACCACCCCACCGTACCTCACAGTTCTTCCCAGCCCAGAGACAACCAATAATATCCAATCCCAAAACAACCTAGGGCTGGTTCCACCTCACAGAACCTGCCTGCTCTCCCCCCCTGCTTTCACTTTAATAAACTTTGTGCTTGCTGCTTTCCTTCTGGCTGTCTTTATTGCAGCATGGATCTCCAGGTAAATCTTCTCGTAGGAAATTCCAAGAACCAAGACCTCTAGTCACACAACGCAGACTCTCCCACGCCTACAACCCTGTGGTGCTATGACTTAGATCACTTTGTCTCTGACTCTTGTTTGTTTGCCTCCACTGGAGGACAATGGTTTGAGCCACCCCTTTCTTGGCTGGCTCCAGGCCACTCCTCAATCACTTCAAACTTGAAACCCTAGCAGGACATGGCCTTCAAGGTATGTCGTCCTAACCTCCCCAGTCACTCCCCAGTAGAAGACTACTCGGGTTTGAGAGAACGTTTTAACTCATTGTTATTCTCTTCTTTATTACTGTTGGGAACCACCAGTTTGCCAGATTCTCCCTTTGTGATCCCAAGTCTCTGACCACACCTCTCCTTGCTGCCTCTGCACTGGCCACTATGATCTTCATTATAGTCTGTCTTTGCTGCTAACCCCCCACAGGCTGACTGTCTCCTTCTAGCCTGTCTTGTCACACTTCCCATTCAGTGCCAGAGGGTTTCCTATGAGGTTTTGGCCACAGCCACACCAGGACTTCTGTCGAAGTGGAGAACCTTCTTTGGTTGGCTAAATGCTGGAAGAGAGCTTTTTCCTAGCCTCTCACTCCACCAGAAACTATGCCTCTCTATCACCCAATGCCTCAGCCAAAGCCAGAAGGTCACTTGTAACTTATGTAGTTGGATGCCACCAGAAGGGGACTCCACCTCAACCCTGAGCACATCACCATAGTCCACTGGCCTCGGGCACAAAACTGCAGGAGGGAAGACAAAAGAGTCCACCAAAACCTGCTCACAACTGTTTGAAACCACGGACATGACTAAAGGCTGAATCCCCAGGGATCCACCTCTTTCAAAGGGAAGTGACCCCTCTCCTTTTGGGCCTGTGAGCTTAGACCTCGGGACACCAAGCTGTGCCCCTGGTCCCAGTAGGGAATTTGGACCTCAGGTTATTCATAAGCCCTTCTCTTTACTTAGAGCTTAAACAGATTAAATGAGACCTGGGAAAGTTTTCTGACAGCCCAAACAGGTACATAGAGGGCTTCCAGAATCTGACCTTGGTCTATGATCTATCTTGGAAAGATGTGATGATCACCATAGGACAGACTCTTTCAGAGATCAAAAAGGAAAGGCTTCTTAAGAAAGCCAGGGTGTATGCTAATAGTCTTCACCTTTCTGATACCAAATCCCCGATAGGAGAGACCACTGTTCCTCTCATGGATCCGGGATGGGATTATAACCAACCTTTAGAGTGATGAGAAGGAGACAACTCTCTCCTCTGTGTTAAGGCAGCCAACAGAAGTCCATCAGCTACCTAAGGTGGCTGTAGTCTGCTGGGAGCCAAATGATAACTCTTTCTAGAGGTTTCTAGAGTTCTAGAGTTCTAGAGGTTTCTAGAACTCAACCACCTTACTAGAAAGATGCAAAGAGCATATGACTAATTATACTAACCTTGATCTATAGTCTTTTGAGGAATAGATTATATTAAAAGACAAATTCCTCTCCTAGTCTGTTCCAGATGCCAGGTGGAAGCTGCAGAAGCTGAAATGAGAACTCCTGAGATGAAGAACTCCTTTTAGCAGCAACTGCTGTCTTTTCTAACTGGGACCGGGAAGAAGAGGCCAAGGCACAGGAGAGGAACAAAAGACAAGAGGCAAGGCGGGCCCTATTGCTAGTGGCCTCCTAGGGCTAATCCTACTCCAAAAATGTCCAACTCTGTCCTGAAAAAGGGATCAGGAAAATGCCTGATCTGCAGGAGGACTGACCACTGCGTGTGAGAATGTCCTAGTAAGGACAAGTGTCTGTCCTAAATGTCAGCAAATGGGACGCTGGGTGGCTAACTGCCCCCGAGGTCAAAGGACCTCTGGTTCAGAAACTTGCTCCACCAGAGATGATGGACTGAGGGGGTCCTCTGCTACAATCAGCCCCCTGCAGGAAGTTCCCTGTTCCCTCGGCAACAGAAGGAAGCCATGTGGCAGGTAGGACAACAATTTTCCTATTGGATACTGGGGCCCGCTACTCAGTCATGACATCCTTCTCCAGACCCTTCTCCCAAAACTCCTGCAAAGTGATGGGAGTATCACGCAAACTAATAACTAAACCTTTCACCCTCTCTTATGTTGTCTGTGGGAGGGTTATGCCTTTTCCTACTCCTTCCCAGTTCTGCCGGAGTGTCCTTGTCCCCTAGTAGGAAGAGACATATCAAACTAGGAATCTCCTCTCTCATCAGCATTGCAGGAGTGGCCATGAGAAACTGTGGCACCTGTGCCTCTCACCAAATTTATTATAGTCTATTTAAGTGCCTGATCATGATAATTGAGACATTGCAACTGCTTTCTCTGAGACCCAAGCACTAATTGATTCCTTGGTCACTACAGTCTTACTGAACTGTCAGGTCCTTGATGTCCTTACAGCCAGAAATCAGGGAACCTGTGCATTACTAGGAGAAGGATGTTTTTGGATGAATCCAGGAGGCCAGGGATAGCAGCATGTTAAACCCTTCCTAGAAAATGCTAGGATGCTTTATAATCAAGCTAAACAAGGATGGTCAAATTGGGAAAATGCCTGGTCCTGGCTATCGTGGCTGCTTCCTCTTCTGGGGCCCCTAATTTCCATAATAGCTCTCTTTCTTGAAAGATGACCCTTATTTAATTAACAAATGTGTGTTCTCCAGACTTGAAGTGATAAAACTCCAAATGGTACTACACTGAAGCTACCAGACCATCTCTACTTAGACATCTCTATCTATTGGGACTCCGGATGGATGTCACACTAGAGAATTCCTTCCACTTGACATACAGCAAGAATGGCGGACCCAAACTCACTGATTTCCTCATTCTGCCTGAAGCCGCCAGCATAGTCATCATCCCCTTTCCCAATGATCTGCCTCCCTATTTCTCGGGGATGGGGGGATGTTAGGTAGAAGCTAGATCTGAGCAGTGAAAGGAATGCCCTGAGGCAAAGTACCAAATCCTTGAGTGGGAAATGACAGAGGCATGAGCTGGGGGCAAGGATGTGAATAGACAGTTACACATTAGGAGACTGGGGTATGACTGGGGTACAACTGACTCTGTGGCTTCCAAGACCTTGGGGTTGACAGACCAAAAGCCATAAGTACAGAGCATACACTCTCCTCTTCTACCTCTCCTCCAGGGTAACCCCTATACTCATTATAATGCATTTACATTGCAGTCGCAGCCCCTCTCCCTATGTAAAAAGGCTGTCGTGATGGTTCTGGTATATACTTTATAGGGTCAAAAACTCCCCTTCCCAACCTACAGGAGTCTCCCCAAATGATTGGAAGCGGCAGCCATTAGAGACCACCCCCCTGTAAGACACAGCTCCTCCTAGCCCAGGCTCAATAATATTCAATAATAATAATACTCAAAGATATTCAATCCCAAAATAGTCTAGGAGTAAGTTTTCCCTCAAGGAACTCACCCGTCCCCCACCTTGAGAGTGTACTTTTGCTTTCATAAACTGCTTTGTGCTTGCTACTTTCCTTCTGGCTGTCTTTATTCTGAGCATGGATCTTCACATAAATGTTTTCCTGGTAACTCCAAGAACCACGACCTCCAGTCATACAACACAGACTCTCCTACTATTAACCTGTCCAATATATTTATGCAAATCACCCCTTTTCCTTGTTTCAATGCATGCTAATTCCTACTGACTTAATCAATCTGGAGGCAGTTTGATAGAGTAAAAGGAGCATGAAGGTTTAAGTCAGACAGACCTGAGTTCAAATTAATTGCTCTCTTTGTTATTCCATGAAAATCATCCAACTCCTGCACATTACTTTCCCTTAAGTTTAAAGTGAATAGATCTCGCAGGGAAGTCACTGTTGTGAATTTAAATGAAACTTTTTGTAAAAATGCCTCACATTGGGGCGCCTGGGTGGCGCAGTGGGTTAAAGCCTCTGCCTTCAGCTCAGGGTCCTGAGGATCAAGCCCCGCATCGGGCTCTCTGCTCAGCTGGGAGCCTGCTTCTTCCTTTCTCTGCCTGCCTCTCTGCCTACTTGTGATCTCTGTCAAATAAATAAATAAAATCTTAAAAAAAATGCCCAACATTTCTCCTAATTGAAGGCCCATAGATCCATTCAGGTATTTATTTATCCAACAAGTGTTTGCTGAGCACTTAATATTATAGCTAGGAAAATAGAGAAACTAAAAAGAAGAAGATTCAGTTTTCTATAGAGTTCCCATTGTGGTATGTGTGTGTGTGTGTGTGTGTGTGTGTGTGTGTGTGTGTGTGTCTAGAATAAAATAAGAAAATGGGATAGGGAAGCCTTGCAGATTGATAAGCTACTTTACAAAGGGAAATCAGTAAAGCTCTCTTTGTGATCTAAATGGTAGGGGGAGAAAATCACTACTGTGAAAATCTGAGAAGTATTCCAGGTAGAGGTCAGAGCAACCACAGACATGAGTGACTGTGGTGTGTCCCAGGGACAGAGGGCAGGTTACCGAAGCTGATACACAGCAAATGAGAGGAAAACGTGGTGGGAATGAGGCTGGGTTAGCAAAGGCCCACATCATTTGGGGTTTCAGTGAAAATGACAAGGAGTTTACATTTTATTCTAATTGCAAAGGGGGGACATGGGAATTTTCAATTAAGATATGATCATGTTTTCATTATTCAGAAATTGTTCTGGCTGCTGTAAGGAAAATTGACTATAGTGGGGAGGGGCGAAAATGGAAACACTAGGGCCAGTTACTAGGTTATGACTCACAGCAACACAAATGAGCGATGGTGATAACTTAGACAAAAAATCCTAACTTGAGATAACTGCCATTCATTCTTTGCTCCCTGGGTGGACATCCTTGAAATGTCAAATGCCTCATTGTCCAACAGGTCAGTAGACAGTGTTAAAGATGTTGCATATCCCACTGCTCTTGGAGTCACCCAAGTTTCCATCCATTATGTAGTTATGAGAAACTACCATAAAGACAGACTTATAGAGGTGCCTGGGTGGCTTAGTGAGGTAAGCAACGGATTCTTGGTTTTAGCTCAGGATGCTGAGATCAAGCCCCTGAATAGGGCTCTGAACTCAGCACAGAGTCTGCTCAAGATTTTCTCTCTCTCCCTTTCCCTCCCCCTCTGCTCCTCTCCCTGCTCACTGGGCTTGCCCTTGTACATAAGCATGTGCACACACACTCTATCAACTAAATAAATAAAATCTTTGGGAAAAAAAAAGATATTCATGTACTAATAACTACTAGATGATTTAGAATTGAGCTGCCAAGTTTTCCTTAACTATATGGTTCAGTCTCTGCGCCTCAGCCGCCGCGAAGTGAGTGGCAGTGTCCCTGAATTATTAATTAATTTCATTCACAAGTAATGTGGAGAGTTGTTTAAGTCAGTTGTCATTGCTGGCTGAATAGATTTCAATTATTTTCTCTGCTTCCAGTCTCTAAAACAAATTTCAGTTTTAAAAATATCGTGTGTATTGTGCATTCATTCAAAACCATTTATTAATTTGGGGAACCTGGGTGGCTCAGTCTGTTAAGAGACTGACTCTTGATTTTGGCTCAGGTCATGAGCTCTCAGGGTCTTGAGACAGAGCCCCCCGTGGTGCTCTACACACTGAATGTGGAGCCCGCTTAAGATTCTCTCTCTCTCCCTCTCCCTCTCTACCCCACCCACTCATGCTCATGCTCTCAAGAAAGAAAGAAAGAAAGAAAGAAAGAAAGAGAAAAAGTTGCACCTGGGTGGCTCAGTAGGTTGAGCCTCTGACTTCAGCTCAGGTCATGATCTCAGAGTTCTGGGACGGAACCCCATATCAGGCTCTCGGCTCAGCAGGGAGTCTTCTTGTCCCTCTCCCTCTGCCTCTCCTCCTGCTCATGCTCGCTCTCTCTCAAATAAATTGGAATAAATTAAATTAAATCAAGTTTTTAAAAAAATTAAAAATGAAACATTTGTTAATTTGTTATTATATCCAGGTACCCAACTAAATGCTAAGGTAAACTCAGGGACCAAGGTATCATACCTGGTTATCTTACCATAGATCTTACTGTTTACAATAAAGACAATCCCAAAAGAGGAAAGTAAGGGGCACACAGTGTTTTAGGAGCACATATGACACACTGTGGTTTAGGGAAAGCTGCCTGTAGAAAGAAAGGTCCTAATGGTGAAGTAAATAAGTAGGACACAGGACACAGGGAAGAAAGTAAACAATATCAGAATTGAAAGAGATTATGGGACCACCAGTATTTTCTAAATGTGGATGTAAGAACTCTCAACCTGTCAAATGGCTAACTCCTGATCTAAGCCTACCTATGTGAAGGCAAGAGGTACGACAAAGACTAAATAATTCAAGCATTAATTAATTTAACAAATATTACTGAGCACCTACCACATACTAGAAATTGGTAACTGGAAATACAGAAACGAGCCAGAGAAACAATTTCTTAGAGCTTAACTTCCCTAGGACATGGGAGGCACAGAGACAATCAATGGATAAACAAGTCATTCCCCCCACCACACTGTTTAAAGTCAGAAATGTAAAAGTGTAACAGATGTTCTTGTTCTACCAACAGATTCCACCTGTGGGATACTGTACAGTTTTTTGAACAGGTCTGTCAGAAAATAAGTGATTCATAAAATCACCCGACAGAGCTAAGCCCACAAAGACACATGACAGGGCTGTCAGGCTTTCCAGCTCACCAAATGATGAACGGTGTAAGGAATAAACCTGCTTTAATTATTTCTCCCCAGAGTCCTTCTTCAGTCCTAATGCTATTCTCACCCCCCCAACCCCCATCTTTTGTTTGAATTAGTTCTTCCTTTTGCCACCTATCTGCACATCTTTTTCCCTCCAACTTCCACACTCCCACTGGAAACTGGCCTCTATGCCATCTACTTCAAAGACTGACCTAGGATCCCTTTGATGACTGGTAATTTATTTCTTTAAATAAGCCAGAGGGTACTGTTCATCCTGCAGAACATGCGAGATCCACATGCCCAATTTTATTTTTTCAGCAGAGTCTCTAGAATAATTGAGTAAGCTGGACACAAATTAAATGCTGAGGTGCTTTCTCCTTTCAATTCAGTGGTATACGGTTTTAGAAACCCAGCATCTACAATAAATGATTTTCCCACAAAGAAAATAAATATTTTACTGAGATTTCAAGACAACATGGGGTAGGAGAGTCTCCAAGAAGGCATTAAACATTAACTAGTGGTTTCAAATCCAGAGTGGAAATGACAAAATAAAATCTGAATTTTTTCAAATATAATATAGACTTGATACAAATAAATCTTGCACGTAAAGTCTTTAACATTCCCACCACCTTAGCCTCCAGATCCAATTATCCTCCAACATTTTCTGCTCAACCATGCTGAGCTCATTCACTAGCCCTCCAGTTAGAAAATAATAAAAGGTCTGCAGGTATATTTACACTCAGAGGGAAATGTATAGGTGTGAGAACTGCAATCATTTTCTTCAGAGTTATGAACAAGAAGTTTGTGACTAGCAGGATATCCGTTCGCAACACGTTTGACTAATTGTATTTCATTGTCTCGAGTCAAAATGAAGGGGCATTTTCAAAGGCAATGTGACCTGATATTTTGCCACAGAGTTTTTGTAATAAAATACTGGGGCTATTGTATTGTGTATTCATTTAGAATTTTCATTCCTATCACTCGTTCACTTCTAAACATTCCCAGGCAGAATGCATCGTGAGGAGTTAGCTCCCCGCCTACAAGTTACTCACAGTCTACTGGAAGAGACAGACTCCCAAGACAGACGAGGCCAGTATTATTGACAGACGTATCATAAAATAATGTGTGCCGATTGCTACTGTAATACAGCAGAGAAAACAATTAATTCTGTCCCAGCTGACTTCGGATGTCTGTGCAAGTGCATAGGATTAGATACTTCTGGTGGCTTAATGTACAGCCCACAAACTGTATATGATTGTCTCACAATCACCCAGAGTTTAGGAAAAGAAACGCATGCAGATGGATTTATGTTTTTAACAGGATGTGTTAGTGTCTGAATTTTTATAGAATTGAGACAGGAAAATATAAGGTTTTAAACAAAGGATAAGAGCTGTTAATCATTTCCTGAAGTTGAAGATTAAGTCATTCATCTTTATCTCTGGTACTTGTGTGACAGGATCAAGAGACTTTAAAATTAAGAGCTGCTGAGGGGCGCCTGGGTGGCTCAGTAGATTAAAGCCTCTGCCTTGGGCTCCGATCATGATCCCGGGGTCCTGGGATCGAGCCCCGAGTCGGGCTCTCTGCTTCGTGGGGAGACTGCTTCCTCCTCTCTCTCTCTCTCTGCCTGCCTCTCTGCCTACTTGTGATCTCTCCCACTCTGTCAAATAAATAAATAAAATCTTAAAAAAAAATTACGAGCTGCTGAGATAGTCAATTTGCAGAGAGCCCACATCTAGAGGGGCTAATCAGAAGGGTATCTAGAAAAGATTTACAGGTTGATAGTGGAGACAGAGAGATGAAATAAAGTACATTTTTTTTTTTTTAAACATAGTGACCCTGGAGCTCATTCTGCAAATAGTCATTCTATGTCAGCTTGTCCTTTCACTGGGTCTGGGTTTGGGTTGATTTCTTAAGAGGGAGTTTAGGAAACTCAAAGAAATTATATTCCAGACAATAGATTAAATATGTAAGGGATAATAACATATTAAGTTGCAATAAAATTCAAAATAAAATGTTAATTGGTAAACTAAGGTCTTTCCACATTTACTTTTTGGGGGGCGCCTGAGTGGCTCAGTTGGTTAAGCAGTCAACTCCTGATTTCAGCTCAGGTCATAATGTCAGGGTCACGAAATCGAGTCCTGAGTTGGGCTCTGCGCTCAGCAGGGAGTCTGCTTGATATTCTCTCTTTGCCCCTCCTCTCACTCAACATGCTCTCTCTCTCTTGTGCTTCCTAAAATAAATAAAATAAAATCTTGAAAAAAAAGATTTAAGTGATAAAAGAGGAAAAAAAAACTGAGGAAAGGGGCGCCTGGGTGGCTCAGTGGTTTAGCCTCTGCCTTTGGATCGGGTCATGGTCCCGGGATCCTGGGATCGAGCCCCGAATCGGGCTGTCTGCTCGGCGGGGAGCCTGCTTCCTCCCTCTCTTTTCTGCCTGCCTCTCTGCCTACTTGTGATCTCTGTCTGTCAAATAAATAAATAAAATCTTTAAAAAAAAAACTGAGGAAAGTATTATTTTCTTGGAAGATGTGCAAAAAGCCTTTCTGGAGTGTGTTCTTAGAGGCAGTCATTCTTCCAAGCACTGGAGACAGGGCGCCCAGAGTCTGCTGTCCCCACCAACAGGAGCGTCACAGCTCACTATATGTGGATAATTTTCCTCTGATACTCTGCTAATGCAACAGGCCAATAATCGAATCAGTACTATGATCAGAGACAACTGATTTTAATGATTTCGAGTTTTCAGAGTGCTCTCTGAGATGACTTATCTTCATGTATTATGGGAGAAAACGATCCAGTTTAGAACGACAGCATCAACAACTCTAAGACCTGGTTCATACATACAATCTCAAATCATTTATATTATTATCCCATTTTATGAAAAATCATCTCTAAAATATATAAAAGTTCTGGGGTGCCTGGGTGGCTCAGTGGGTTAAAGCCTCTGCCTTCAGCTCAGGTCATGATTTCAGGGTCCTGGGATTGAGCCCCGCATCTCTGCTCAGCCGGGAGTCTGCTTCCCTTCCTCTCTCTTCCTCTCTCTCTCTGCCTACTTGTGATCTCTCTCTTTGTGTCAAATAAATAAATAAAATCTTTAAAAAAATAAAATATATAAAAGTTCTAATCATTAACTTTGACAGAAAAGTAGTGAATTCTACCAATTTTAAAACTGAATGTGCTTCAGGAGATTCTACAATAACCACTTAAGGCATTCATGCAGATCTGGCAATCTCCCCTCTTTATCACATCCTCTGTTTTATAAGAAGCATATATACTGAATTGCATATCCTGGTGAATTTTCTAATTTTATATAGTGTATATAAATATGCCTATAAACAAGTGGTATTGCATGCAGAAATCCACTAAATAAATGTCAGCACATTTTCTTAATTTTTCATTTTTACCGGAAAACAGTGTTGAATATTTTGTATGGAGAAAACCTACTTTTTATGCACAAAAGTTAAAATTGTGTTAACTCTACCAATTAACATTTTGTATGTCACAGCAGGACTGACTATATTAATATGTATAAAATTATACAAATAATTGCTAGATAGATATGAAAGGGCTATGTGATAGAATGTAAAAATGGTTGCAAATTACTCCCTTCCTTAAATCCACACCTTGCCAACAAGATAGTGCAGATTCTCTAAGTAAGAAGTGGAGTCTGGGGGAACCTGGAGAACTGAGTTAGATAAGCATGTGCCTTGGGCTCAGGTCATGATCCCAGAGTCCTGGGATTGAGCCCCACATCGGGCTCCCTGCTCAGCAGGGAGCATGCTTCTCCCTCTCCCTCTGCCTGCCACTCCCCGTTTGTGCTCTCCCTCTCTCTCTCTCTCTCTGTCGAATAAACAAACACAATCTTTAAAAAAAAAAAAAAAAGATGTGCAGTCTGTTTCACCAAATTTTGAGTCTGGGCTGCTATGTGACTTGGTTTGGCTAAGAAGACATCAGCAAAAGTCACAGTGAAGCTGGGACATCCTGTGCTCAGGACAGCTTGGGTCTTGCCGCACTAGGGAGCATATGAAGAGTTGGGATGCCTGCTAGAAGACGAAAGATCCTTCGATGCTGGGACAACTCATCTCAGCTAAGTCTTGTCCCTCAACCACCCGATAGCCATTTGGTAGTTCTGGTGTTAATTATCAGACCCATTTCACTATGGTAAATGGTAAAAACATTTTGTAGGGTGCTGCTATAGAGGTGTGTTTCTCCTGGTACTTTTCTATCCAGATCTTCTATTTAATTATATTTATTAAGTCTATTTAACTCTGTGTCTCTCATCAGAATTTTTTTTAGCTTCTGTTCCAAACAAGACTGACCACTTCCTGTTAAATTCAGAAGATACCTCTTAATTCCTTTTCCATTTCCTTCTCTAATTATTATTGCAACATTAGGAGTTGCATTTACAGGGGCTTCCTTCAAAAGCAAACGTGCTTGATTTCCACCCCAAGCACTGGTGATGGGAAAAGCATTTAGACATTACTGGGTTTGGGGATTAGTGCTTAAGACTACCTTTTGTTGGGCAGTGATATTCTGAGGGGAAACAGAGCCAAGAAGGTAGTTCCCAAGTACTCAAAATCTCACATCTTTTTGTTTCATGTTTTCAGCAAACATCTTGCCAAATTGTAACCCTCTCTTCCTGAGGTGGATTTTTATTTCTTTGCTACCCTCCAATGGCATCTGAATGGTATTTGCTTAGCAAAATAATACGCGAAATACTTACAAAGGAGCAGGTATCTGTGTGAGGTGCCATGTCAAAGACTGATAAGGAATAAAACCTGTTGTCAAGGGGTGCCTGGTGGCTCAGTAGGTTAAAGCCTCTGCCTTTGGCTCAGGTCATGATCCCAGGGTCCTGGGATGGAGCCCCGCATCGGGCTCTCTGCTCAGCGGGGAGCCTGCTTCCCCCGTCCCCTGCCCCGCTGCCTGCCTCTCTGCCTACTTGTGATCTCTGTCTAATAAATAAATAAATAAACCATTAAAAAAAACCTGTTGTCAAGGAAAACTCTCCATTTCCATAATGAAATAAGTTACATATGGAGAAATATAAATATTAGCAAGGAGCCCTTTATTAAAAATCATATAGAATTACTACATTTTAAAATTCCTAACTTTTGAAATGATGAAAAAGAAAAAAAAATCCTATCAGACTTAACTCTATCTATCTATCCATCTATCATCTATCTTCTTTTTTTTCTTAAGATTTTTTTTGGGGGGGGTAATTTATTTGACAGAGATCACAAGTAGGCAGAGAGGCAGGCAGAGAGTGAGAGGGGGAAGCAGGCTCCCTGCTGAGCAGAGAGCCCAACATGGGGCTCGATCCCAGGACCCTGGGATCATGACCCAAACTGAAGGCAGAGGCTTTGACTCATTGAGCCACCCAGGCGCCCCTCATGTGTCTATCTTTTTTTTTTTTTTTTTTCCCCTTCAGAGTTAGAGTTTAGTATGGGACAGGACAGGCCACCACAGGGCCTGTGGTAAAGGTGTTTGGGGGCAGTGGAAGCCCAACTCTGAGGAAGACTTAAAGTCCCAAGGTGTGGAACCTCCTTCCAGATCTACTAGTCGGCTGGACTCATAGTTGGTTGAATCTGTGAGCAGCAGCCTGCTCCATGAGGCTCTTCAACAGTTTCACATCCAGCTGTCTGAAGATTTCACTGATCAGAGGACATACCTGACTTTCCACCAGGTACGGGATAACTTTTGCCAGGTTCTCCCTGAAGTTGTGGAGAAAATGTTTCATCTTTGGTGAGATATCTAGTCTCAAGTCAATGTCAAATTCAAGTAAGATGTTTGCTGAGAACAACTCCTTATGGAAAGACATCCGGATCCCACTGTAGTCTAGCTGAATGTTGGTGATGTTGGTGCTACAGAAGGAAAGAGCAGAGGCCCTTCGAGTGGGAGGGAGCTCAGACATCAGGGTCTCAGGCTGACAAGAAAGGCTGGCATGCTGTTTATGAAAAGGGCTTCTTGACTATACATGTTCAACCCCTTCTCCCAGATGAATACCTTCAACACCCACATTTCTGTAATCCAGGATTGTACCCAGTGATTATTCCTATTCGAACTTTCTATTTCAGCCAGAAGTGTGCTAGTTAAGTGTCCTCGCAGTTGGGAATGATAAAAGGTGGCACTGCAACATTGAGCGTGCTTTTGCTTTAAGTACAGCTTTAATCCATTATTCCAACCAGCCAATCTCAGAGATGCGGCTTATTGGCCTATCGTTACTGGCTGTCCCTGCTCTGCCCTGAAACAGTCTAGCTGAGAACAAATTCTTCAATCACAGCACCGGTATCTATGAGAGAGACCACATGAATCGGATAATACTTATACGGTGTTTTCCAAAAAAGGGAAAGAACCTGTCAAATTGCTAATGTACCCGATTAGCAGTTGCCTTCTGGAACAAAATAAAAGCCAATTTTTTTTTTTTAAACAGGTCAATTAAATTAATGTAATTCCTTTGTTCTTATAACAATTTTTGCTGACTGCTGCATGTTTCGGAGCAGTTTATAAGGAGACTCATTCACATTCCATGTGAAGGAAGCAGTGCAAGGCAGTATGGCCTAGAGAATTTGGAGCCAGACAGAAGGAGGGGCCAAGTGTACCTTTGCTTCTCACGGACTGTGGCTTTAAGCCTCTCCTTCTTTCTATTTCCAAATGAATGCTATAATACCAATTCTACAAGTGTGGGAAGAGATTAAATATGCTTGCACAAGACAGATAGCAAAGGTTCCACCAATGTCATGTGTTTTCTCCTTTTCGTAACGTAATACTAAAGTTTAGTTAATTAGAATAGCATTACAATTATAAGAAAATAAATTAGTCCATTAAGGACTTAATTGGCTTAAGGTCAAGCCAGTTTATTCATTTTTTCTTCATCCATGACTTCCTTTTTTTCTTCTTAAAAATGCTCCCGACTGTGAGTCCATGCTTTTCTTCATATAATTATATGTTCTTCACAGAGCTCTATTTCATGTCAGGGGATGATACTGCAAATTGTATCAGATTTGCTCTGGTGTTACTTTATGGAGGCACTGGCAACAGCATACAAAATTATGATTTGGAACTTTATAGCAAAGTAAAAAGAAAGTAAATAATTAATCTATATACTTTCCCCCTATTTCTAAAGATAGTGGGATATTGGGGCACCCGGGTGGCTCAGTGGGTTAAGCCTCTGCCTTCGGCTCAGGTCATGATCTCAGGGTCCTGGGATCGAGCCCCACATCGGGTTCTCTGCTCAGCAGGGAGCCTGCTTCCTACTCTCTCTCTGCCTGCCTCTCTGTCTACTGTGATCTCTCTCTGTCAAATAAATAAATAAAAATCTTAAAAAAAAAAGACAGTGGGATATTTAGTTGGATTTATCCTTTTCAGGACATATCATAAACTAAATTTATGGAAAAATTTTCAAGTCTCTTCATACATTCATTCAGGAAATGGTACATTTTTCTATAGCATAGATACGATTCACATATTTTCCTTGATCCTTAGAAACACCAAAATTTTGGAGATTAAAGATTAGAAACATCTACATTAATTTTTACAAAGAAATAGGCTGCTGAAAGATATGAATCACTAACTGGTGATACGAGCATTCTACTCACAAATTTCTTGCCTCTTTACCACTTTAGTACAAATGTTAATTTTTAGTCTAGATTCTAACTTGGAATTTTTCCAATATCTTGTTCTGAAACATGTTTACAGAAAGTATTTTCAAAGCAAGCATCATTTTAATCATCAATTAATAGTACACATTTTTTTATATTATCTCAATTTCTACCTCAATTTTCCTCTCTTGATGTCACTTTCCTCTGGTTTCTCATCTATAAAGTAATAGGATTAGGAATACATACCAGGTTCTCTCACCTCTAATATGCTTGGATATTATACCTAGTTTTTTTTTAATTTGCATTCTTTGTTCCACAAAACAACTCAAAACCATCATTGAATCTACAATGGAGCCAAGCATTTAAAAACAGATATAACTCAAAGTAATAATTTCAATAAATATACATATGTATTGCAGTGATAACATATATTTGCATAAGACTTGGTTGATGAATATGCTAAATCCTAGCTCAAATTATGTAATTTCTAACATATGTATTACTTTAATATTATTTCCCGTCCATCAGTTATACTCTCCTAAATAAGGAGGCTGGGTGCAAATTGTTATTTAATTTCTAAATTATATATTCAACATTATTTTCTTTATACGAAGGCATATTCCAGCCCCTAAATCATACAGTTCTAAGTAAGGAATATGAACTCACATTCTACAAATTGGATTTTCTTTTTTTAAAACACAAGTGCATTTCACTTGCAGATGTATTTCTAGATTTTAATGTTTAATTGGGGAGACTGTCACCTAGAAACACATTGTGTGGCAATCTTGGTGCATTCAGTCCTTTATTTTCATCTATTTTGGAAATATGTCTGATTATCTGGACTTACATAGGTTACTGGGACTCCTATACAGACTTTAATCAGAAATCATATTTCCTCTGAGTATGATGTTCCACACAATCATAGACAGAACGAACATTCTATTTACTTATGGCCACCTCACAACCCAAAAGATACCCAAGAAAATCTGAGAGTGATCAAAATGACTAAATGTCAGATGGGACTAATATCTGAGAAATGTGCAGGACAAATATGCAGAGGGTTTTGGAAAAAAAAAATCTACCAGTGAGAGGAAATCCAAAATGGCAAATAATGAGACAAAACTTGAGACAGAATAAATGACCAAACAACATCACTGTAAGGATAAACAATAAAAAAGATAATCAGAAGTTGTCAGTATAACTAAATATATGAATATGTAAAATTATTGATAATAGGGTTGGTAAAATTTTCCTCATATTTTCTTTCATTACCTGGGTTTCTGGACATAAAATACATAGCTGTTCAGTAACCAAGCAAAGTATACTATTGCAGATTTTGATGGATTTAAGCATATTGATACTTTCAATGTTGAAAATAATTTTATGAGTTTTACCCGCACATTTATATATAAATTATTTCAAATAAACACATAGCAGTAGAAACTCAAAAAGATCTGCAATTACATAAAAATGAATTCAAGAAACAACTAGCTCTCACAGTGAGTTATGCGCTTACAAATATGCTGGTCTGGATATGCAGATTCAGAGGTTATGAGGCAGTAGTCAATAAAAGGGAAATTTGTGATACACTGTTACCAAATATTCATAAAAATAAATCTTGATCATATCATAAAAGCACAATTCTATTATCTTTATAGCAGATGGAAGAGATTGATTATAGATCATTTATAATCTTTACATGTGGAATTATATTATTAGTATGGATCTGCATGCATGTTTAAACTACGTTGTTTAAATTTAATTGGGTTTATTCCAAAGTTTTAGCCTGAAATAATAAATATGGTACCAAATGGCAAAGCCCTACATTTTTTTCAGACCTTTTCTTTTTTATTAAATTATCCTCATTTTTTCAGGGATAGGGCTACTGTCCCATGTAGGCATTATGAAACTCTTTGTGTACTACAAAAAAAATTTTAGGACTAAAACAAATGATTCATTTTGTAATATAGTTAATATAGTTAGTTGTTCTAAAGTTTCCCAAGAAAAGAGTTTTTCTTATGAGTTCTCCATATAAGTCTAAAGTTGTTGAGCCTTAGGTTGAGAATGTATTGTTCTTTCTACTAGGAAACAATGGCTGACGGGGAGGGTAGAGAACACAAGTTTAGGGATGGTTTTTGTCTTCATGCATAAAAGGAAGAGTCAATAAAATATTCTTAAGCCCAAAGTCGTATGCTGGTGTTACAATTTTGTGAATTATATAAAAATTTCTCTTGCTGTTAAGTCTTAATAATTTCATATTTTTCCTGAATTTATTCAGTTTCCTATTCCTCCATACACAAGGAGAAACTGAGTTGGTCATTAATTCTCTATCATTAAAGGTAAATTTTATAAACTATTTGTTATTTCATTGCCTTCAATTCTCAAATAAACAGAAATTAAGTTATTATATTATTGCACTTCACTATGAAAGGCAAAGATGTCTGCACATTTAACACTGCAATCTAAATGTAGGATAATCAATGTACACCTACAAGAAATATTAGATGTCAGTTTTTCTTTTCTTTTTTTTTTAAGATTTCATTTATTTATTTGACAGACAGAGATCACAGGTAGGCAGAGAGGCAGGCAGAGAGAGAGGAGGAAGCAGGCTCCCCGCTGAGCCAAGAGCCCGATGCGGGGCTTGATCCCAGGACCCCGAGATCATGACCCAAGCCGAAGGCAGAGGCTTTAACCCACTGAGCCACCCAAGTGCCCCTAAAAGTCAGTTTTTCAATATAACCCCATTGAAGTAGAGGAATGGTATTAGTAAACTTTGATAGAGAAAAGCCCTAATGTGTGTTTGATAATTCAGCTAAGTGCTATTATGTAGACAAATTCTAAACTACATGCAGGAGAGCAACATACTGTATGATCTACGATAGGCCAGCAAAACTGAGATACCCAGTTTGGGCCATTAAGCCAGATACATAATCTACAGAACCCGGAGGCCTGTAAATGGACTATTACACACTATTAAATGTATAAATGAAGAAAAAAAAAATCACCTGTGTCTCACTATGGAAGCCAGAGACTTTAAAAAAAAAATATTTAAGGATAGTGGTCACACTTCAACTATCTTGTAATTTTTGTCCTTAATAATATGAACAAGGGCTTATGAAGCAGTGAAATTCTGATTATTCAGATAACAAATTAAACAAGTTTTCTTAGTCACAGGATCACTAAGGAATGTTAGATACCACTAACATTCTGTTAGATATCTAACATTCTGTTAGATACCACTCTATTTTTCCATTTCTTTTTCCTAGAAGAAAGTTGCACAATCTGACCATTAAAACAGAGTTGCTGGAATCCCACTGGTTGGAGTCCTTGAATACATGCGGTAATACATAAAACCAGCCATCCATTCATCAAAGATAAGAATTTAAGGATCACTGGGTGCAAGGCACTATTCTATGTGCAGAGGAAACAAACAGAAACAATATACACCTCCAGTTCCTCAGTGTTCTTAATTTAGATGGGGAATAAGATGATACAGTGCTATTAGGTATCACTCCTGTTACAGTTGCAGGAACAATGCATTGTAAAGCCAAAAGGGAAAAAGCTGTTATTTCTGTCTGGTGAAGTCCAGAAATTTTCATGTGTGTATGTCACAGATGAGTTTACCAGGTCAAAAAGAAAAAGAGAGAGAGAGAGTGTGTGTGTATTTGGTGATCCCACTCAGAAAGAAAAAATGTGTGAAATGACATAGATATGAGTTTCTGCCTACAGCCCTTCGCATATACACGCAAAGCACTATTTTAGCAATTGGAGAAACACTGAGAAACAGACGGCCATCCTTCCCTCCTGGTGTTGACAATCTAATGAGGAAGACAAGTTTTGGTAATTATGATAAGGCTTTTTTTAGGGGGCCTGGATGGCTCAGTTGGTTAAGTGTCTACCTTCAGCTCAGGCCATGATCCAAGGTCCTGGGGTTGAGCCCCAAGTTTGGCTCCCTGCTCAGTGGGGAGCCTGCTTCTCTCTCTCCTCCCTGCTCAAGCACTCTCTCTCTCTCTCTCAAATAATTAAAAATCTTTAAAAAAAAAAAAAAAAGGCTCTTTTTAAAAAGAAAAAGTAGAGCTGCCCTGAGAGCACAGGAAGGGCTTTAGAAGGTAGGGATTTTGGTCAAGGGAAAGAAAATCAGGTAAGGGAGAGAGGTGTGTCTAGATGGGGAAAGGGCCTAATAAGTTAAATCAAGTTGTTAAACTGTATTATGTAGGCAATGGAGAGAAGGTTTTCATCAAAGTGGTCAATGAAGACTGGCATATTAGAATATCAGCAAGGTAAGACTGACAGCATTAAACAAAGAAAATTTAATCAAAGAGAGACAAAATTATGGAAAACAAAATAGGGAGTCCAGTACAAAATTCCATACGGGAGATAAGGATAGACTAAGTAACTTTACTTACACAGGTAATGAAGACAAGGCGGGGGGATACTGCAAAGGTTTTCTGAGATACAATTTAGAAAATTAGTGATTTCCAGACATAAAGAGTGAGGGAAATCCCAATTTGCGGAGCTGCTGCTCAGATTTCACTCAAGAGAGCTCAGGCAGTGTGGAGGGGAAGAACTGAGTAAAACAGAAGATCTAGAGGACGATTATTTAGGTGGTGATCAAAGGATGGGGAGTTCATTTGTAACATGAGAAATCCCATCACGGGGTAAGACTGAGGACAGACAAATGAAGAGATAAAGTAAACCCTGGACAGTGTAAATTTAAATCTGGGAAGAGAGATCTGTGCTGAAAATATTTACTGCAAAGCCATGGTTCTCATTATAGCTGCCCATGAGAATCACCTGAATCACTTTAAACAAACAAACAAACAAAAAACCACGCTGTTCATTTAACAAACCCCAAGCAATTTAGGATATAGGACACAGGGATTAAAAACAAACAAACAAACAACAACAACAACAAAAACTCTAAACACAATGAAAATAAAATCAAAACTCTGCAGTTAGAACTCTGATTCTAACGAGCTGCCAAGCTGAGACCCTCTGCTATGGAGGGACATAATTGCATGAGGTCTTTTCATGGTAAGAGCCTGGACCCTGAAGCCAAGCAGAACCAGGTTTAAATTGAAGCTCTGTCTGTTACCCATGAAACTCACACATGAAAGCCATGAACTTCTTCTCTGCAAGACAGTGGTCATATTGTGTGCTCAGTGCTTTGTAGGATCACGTGCAAGAGTGTAAAGGCACTTCTCAGGATGCTCTATAAATATCATCTAAACATATCATCATCAATTATTATTATCCACACAGTATCATTTTATTCTCCATTATATAAGTTTGAAGTTGGGGAGTGAAGGAAATCACAGAAAGAGAATATCAAGAGAAAAGTTCTATGGGCAAAATCAGCAGAATATGCAACATTGAAGAAAATGGTAGAGGACAAGGAGACAGCAGAGCAAGAAGTAGAAAAGTCAAATGTATGGAGGAAATTTAGAACAAAATGGTGTCCTGAAATTTATTCAATATATTTCAAATTTCGCAAAAATCAAAAGTGGGATGAAGTCTGAAGCTTGGCCCTGATTTGTCAAACCCTAAATCTGTAGAGTCTAACTGTGCAGATTAGGACAGATTAGGGCTGTCCAAAACTACAGTTGGTTGAGGGGTGAAGAATTAGGGACAATCAAGGGAAGGCAACAGAAGGATACTATTTCAAGAAGTTTAATTTTTAAGAGGAGGGCAGAAGATACAGGAGGGATAACGGGAGGAGAAAAGATTCTGAAAACTCTGAAGGACTTTTTCTTCCTCAAATGGAAATAATTGTAAAAATAAATAAAGAAGGCAGTTAACGGAAAAGTTGAAGCGATATGGAAGAGAAAAATTGAAGAGCTATGACCCCAATTTCTTTGCTGCTTTGGCACTAGAAACTAAGGCAAAATAAAGAATATCGTCACTAATATGTTAGCTACAGCTACAGCTCTCAAAAAAAAGGACAAATTCTTTCCTGATATTTTCCCCCTACCTCTGTCTAAGCTCTCACTCTCTAATACCACTTTTTTTTCTTTTATTGTTTATACACCACAGCCAGTGCTCCATGTAATACATGCCCTCCTTAATATCCACCACCAGGCTCACCCATCCCCACTTTAATACCACTGTAATAATAGTTTTCATATCCCCAAATTAGGTCACAATGGTAAGAATGAAACTGATTGATTAACTTGCTTAGTTGGAATGTCATTCTAATAAGCTAATGAAATCAAGAACTTCTTTCCATGCTCTCAGGTTTACTAAGCTGAATTTAGTTTGATGGAAAAACACCTGTAATCCACAGCATCAGGGAAAAGAACACGACAGAACCAGCCCTGTGTTTTACCCTCTTGGAAAAAACAGTCCACAGCTCATGCCCCTTTGCACCATGCGTGAAAAGCCTTACTTTTGTGCACTGTACCAAGGGCAGTGAATTTCAGGGCGCCTTTAAAGTATGCCAGATCATCATCCATGAAAAAGAGTAATCCATAAAATGTCAAACTGTACCTACCTAGAAAATTTCATGGTAATAGGAGGATGGATTAAAGCAATATTATATCAGAAGGTGAATCATTACACTAAGGAGAGAAAACATGAAAGGGGAGGATGAGACTGTTGCTTCTCTATTTCCAGCACCAAAAGCAAACAGTGCTCTCACCATCCCGACAAAGCCCCTTCCTTGTACATATCCCGCCCCCCCAAGGAGTCAGCAAGGGAGCAGATGCTCCATAATCTGCAATTCATGAAAGCTGCATACATTTGTGTCACCAAGTAATCCCATTTGATCACATTACTCTTTCATCCAGCAGTTTGCTTGTGCAGGTGGCTAAGGCACTGCCTTATTGGCCACTTTGTATCATCTCGACGCAAAGTCCTCTTGGGGCTTCAGATCTACCTCACTGCATCCCGTCTTGCAGTTATTTCTGTCCAAAACCTCCAGCATACCTCACCAGCTGTCTTATCCACAAGCACAATACTCATTGTCAAGGTGTTTTGTTTTGTTTTGTTCTCCATTCATTGTACTTGTTTCTTATAATACATCCCATAGAGTAGATCGATCCATTGTTACTGTTCATTTTCCATGAAACCTCTTTGGGTTCATTGCCTTTCTCTCATTATTAATAGTCAGAGAGACTATTCTGTGGAGCTGTGTTGAAAATTAACATTTTTAAAAGATTTTATTTATTTATTTGACAGAGAGCTCAGAGGCAAGGGGAGCAGCAGGGAGAAGGAGAGGAAATGAGCAGGGAGCCTGATGTGAGGCTCGATCCTAGGACCCTGGGCTCAAGACCTGAGCGGAAAGAAGACAGAAGCTTAACTGCCTACCTGACTGAGCCACCCAGAGCCCCTGAAAATTAACACTTAAAGAGCACTGGGAAGCCACATTGGAACAATAAATCTTTTTCTAAGGGGTGAGGCTGCCCAACCACAAATGGGCTTAATAAATATTTGTCACAGTAGGGGCTCCTGAGTGGCTCAGTCGGTTAAGCATCTGCCTTTGGCTCAGGTCATGATCCCGGAATCTGGGATGGAGCCGTGCATGGGGCTCCCTGCTCCTCCCTCTGCCTGCTGCTCCCCCTGCTTGAATTCATTCTCTCTCTTTCTCTCACTCTTTATCTAGCTCAAATAAATAACATCTTAAAAAAAATAATAATTTTGATGTGGTAAACTATGTATAACATAAAACTTATGATTTTAACCTTTTTAAAGTATACAATTTAGTGACATTAAGTATATTCGCATTGTTGTGTATCTATCACTGCTACCCATTTCCAGGACTTTTACATCATCCCTGACTGAAAGTCTATACTCACTAAATAACATTCCCCATTCCCTGCTCCCCTCAGCCCTGACAATCACCATTCTGCCTATTGTCCTTATAGTTGGACTATTCTAGGTATTGTGTATAAGTATTATAAAGTATTTATACTTTATGAAGTATTGTCATATATATGATTTATATGTCATATATGTCGTATGCAAAGTATTGTCATATATATGATTTATAAAGTATAAATCATAAAGTATTTAACTTTTTTTGTCTGACTTTTCTCACTTAAGACTATTTTTTCAAGGTTGATCCATGCCATAGCATGGATCAGAATTTCATTCCTTTTTAAAGCTGACTAATAATTAATCATAAGTATATACAATGTGTTTTTCAATTTAGCCACCAATGGACATTTTTGGTTTTTTTTCTACCTTTGGTAGTTGTGAATAATGCTTCTATGCACATGGGAGCAAAAATATCTATTCCAATCTCTCCTTTCAGTTTTTTAGGACATACACCTTGAAGCAGAATTATTGGATCCTATGATAATTCTATTTAATTTTTTGAGGAACCACCATACCATTTTCCCTCATGGCTGCACCATTTTACATTTCCACCATCGGTGCACAACAGTTCCAGTATTTCTACAACCTTGCCAAACACTTGGCATTTTCTAAGTTTCTTTGTAATAGTCATCCCAATGGGTATTAATATAAAACTAAATTTGATATTTGAGAAAGAGCGTGTGTATTTACCTCCACATGGGAAGGAATCTAAATCTTAAGAAATGGAGTTGTTCGTACTAGTTCAATCCTATTTCTCATAAACTTGTGTCCTAAATGATGATGTTTCTTACTCTGCCATCTCAGGTGAACAAGCTTTGGGTAAATATGCAAGGAAATCATCAAAGTATAGCTTTAACTGCACCCCCCCCCCTTGGTTTCTACTGACTGAGCCACCCAGACACCCCTCTCTCTGGTTTCTTTGGTATTTCATATTGTAATTACTTTCTTGGTTAGGATGAGGTAAGTGTTTCTTGCCAGGAAATGCTAAAATCTGTGAAGTTGTGAAATTATCCTCACCACTATGATCATGTTCTATAATCCAACTCAGTGGCAGCTGTCCATTGAAAATCAAAGGCTATTATTATCTCATTCATTCATTCATTCATTTGTTCCAAATGTTACTGTGAGTTTATTCTTCCCAACACTGTTTAATTGAAGTTTCTGAGATGATGGGCTATTCTATACCTGTTTGATCTAATATGGCAGCCGTGAGCCACATGTGGCGATTAACTATGTAAAATGTAACTATTTAAAGAGAGTAAGTATTGAGATTAAAAGGCATAGCATACTCAATGAAATTGTAATAGCAGGTTTAGACAGATATACTGAGGAATTCTTCATCATCTTTGTCCCAGTTAGTCCGTCTGGTCGTTTAAATTGACAAATGCTACTTGTAATCAAGAGGAGTATAAGGGTGCCTGGGTGGCTCAGTCAGTTAAGCGTCTGACTTTAGTTCAGGTTATGATTCCAGGGTCCTAGGATGGAGCCCTGTGTCCCCAGGCTCCCTGCTCAGCCTCTCCCTCTACTTGTGCACCCTCTCTCTATATAATAAATAAAATCTTTAAAAAGATAAAGGAGTATAGGTAGGTACTAATTTCTTCTAAAACACAAATCGAAAAGAGATGAGCTTCCTAGGAGAAAATTAGGAAGTCTCAAAAAGGAGGTAACACTTAAGTTAGATCTTGAAGGATACAGACCTCACTAGATAGAGAAGGAGAAGGATATTTTAAGAAGACAGAAAGGCAAAGGCAATGAGTTGGAAACAAAATGCTGTGTTGAGGGATGGTAAGTGTGTGGTACAGTAAAAGAGAGACTATTCCTAGGGAAGAAGTGAGAGAAACGGAAAGAAGTTAGAATAGTAGTCCGAAATCTGAGTATGAAAGGCAGTGCGCTGAAGAATTCAGATTTTCAGTGTCAACAAAAGGAATGAATAAGAAAAGGTACTCTGTGAGTTGGTTCTTTCCCTAAAATAGTTCCTTTCCTTGGTCCAACTTATGACAAAAGACATTAATTGGAAAGAACTGGATTTAATGGGCTGGGTGTAATCTGTATTTGGTGCAGAGGCTTTCTTTAAATTTTTTACTTTTTTTCAGGGAAGCTTATAAATATAAGATTCTTTCACATTCATTTGCCAAACCAGACCATTCTTAAGTGCCTTTAAATTCATACCAAATATTTAAATAATTTAAGACTTGGCTTAACACTAACCATGTTTGTTTGGTATGTTGTTGTTCATTATAGAATAAAAAACAAACTCTTACAGGAACTGTCTATGACTTCATACAAGCAGGTAAAGTGATTTTGCAGTCCCCTCGTTCCTCATCCCAAGGTAAAATGTAATATGATATGCACAGTGCACTGTGATAATTTCCTTTCTAAACTTTTTGCCACTGTGTTAATGTTTTGGAGTGCTTATTCAAGAGATATGCATTGATCAGAAGCTGTTGGTGGTTGTGCTAAAATGTTGTTCCTCCTCTGGGTTATAAAAGTCACCTGGCAAATGATCAGTTATGCTTCATTCCTAGAGTGAGTCATGATTCTGCCTTTGATCTACTTTGCTGGAGTCTTATAAACAAGGAAAGTGAGTCTTTGGGATATTCATTAATATTCTCCGTAAAGAACTAAAACCGAAGTAAATTATGCTAGGCATAGCTAGAGGACTCATCACGCATGAACAATTCACAAACCATTTAAAGAGATTATACAGTTTGTCATAAAAAGCACTGGTCTTTAATTCTAACTGAATATAAACCTATTTGGGTTGAAATCTTAATTAATGCTTTTACTCTGGTTCATTAACATTGCGATGGTTCAGTGAGATAATGGTCCTCATACCAACCTGGCAGACAATGACCAGAAATATGTGTCTCAAATGAGGACAGATGCCCAGTAGCCTTAGAGGCAAAAAAGGAATCCATCCACATATGGAACATTTATATGTGACAACCACACTTCTCAGCACGTGGAAACTAAAATCAATTCTAGATAGATCAAAGAGCTGAATGTAAAAAACAACATTTAAAAACTTAAAATATATATATGAAAATATTTTATGACTTTACCATAAGGAATGGTTTCTAAAACAAGACATAAAAAAGAGAAAACATGATGGAGAAGTTTTATTACTTTTAAAGAAACAAAATATACTTTTTTAAAAAACAACACACACACATACACAAAAGAGAAAAGATGAGATGCAGCCTAGGGAAAATATTTTCAATGCATTTACCAAAAATGAGTTTGAATATAGGATATACAAAGGACTTCTAGAAATCTATAAGAAGATAAATGGCTCAGTAAAAAAAAAATAGGTAAAATGTGTTTTTAAGCAATTCATAGTGGAGGAAACCTGAATTCCCAGTGAAAAGATGTTCACTGGACAATCAGAAAAGAAAAATTAAAACTATTCAATTTGTTAAAATTAAGAAATTGACAATATTAAATGTTGATAAGGGTAGATAGAATGGTAGCTCACACAAATGTGTGTGGAATCTGGAAATGGTACAAGCATTGTGTGGGATTTGGGCAATATCTGAGTAAAGGAAATTAATGAAATTCCACATAGTCAAGCAATTTCACTCCTAGGCATATACCTTAAAAAGCGTTGTCTATGTTCCCAATGATACATGCACACACACAAATCACTGCTACACTGTTATAAAAAGAAATTTGTGGTAGATTCATAAAAATGGAATACTATACAGCAATGAAAAGGAATGAAGTCTCCCTGTATTGACTTAAATCACAAAAATCCATATTCCTGAGGATGCACATAATATGTTACAATTTATTTAAATAATATAGTTTTTTAATACAATACTATATATGATTTGGGGGTGTGCCTATATACAGTGAAATTAAAAGTTAATGCGTGGGGATAAAAATAGCAAATTTACAATACAATTTACCTCTTGGAGGGAAATTTAATTTGTGTCCAGAAGGCTTAAATTTTGTTTAATATATTTTTACTTAAACTGAGTGATAATTTACAGTCATTTGCTTCACTATTTTCTCCCTCTTTGCCAAATAAGTACATTATAATATTACAATATTGTAATATTATAATATTACATAATATCAGAGTCAGTAAAGTTCTAAATACTCTGTGCACTGTAGCACCTCAACCCTACAGGCCATCTTCTCATGTGATTATTGAAATTATGCTCTTGGCAAGTATGTCTTTCTGATGCAGGACTCTCTCTTCCTTCACTAAGAAATGAATCACATGATTTGACATACTAAACTCTGTGATCAGATGTTTCTTTAAAGCACAGTAACCCAAGAGGACATGCCCATAGTCCTCAGTGAGATCTAAAAAGCCATGCTGATGGCTCTTTCCCCAAACTGCCAAATTATGCACCAAATTGATCTAGCTGAGTTGGGGAGCAACAGTTGTGATAAATTCCATGTGCCTAGTTACATCTGAAATGCTTGATAAGATGTGGATTCCAGAGTCCCATCCCCATATTTTAATGTATTAAATCTGGTGATGGGTCCATTTCTATACTACTTTTCTTGATTAAGAGGTTTCCTTGGTTCAATGGCAAAAGTTTGGAAAATACCGCTTCGAGGAATTCAGTCTCTTGCTAAAAATGAATACATAAATGCAAAAGAATCTCAGAAATGTTACTAAGAAAAGAGTAGAAAGAGACATATTTAAATCTATTTGCTTAACGTGAAGGTCTTCACAGAAAGGTAATACCTGTTTTGTGATTCCAAAGATCCAAGGATCAAGAAAAGTGATAACCATTATGAGCTGAAGTTCTAACAAACAAAAGAAGAAAGGAATGCTATATCCTCAGTATTTGAGAAAATGCAGGAGATTTTCATAGTAATTGATAAAGCTGAAGACTGAAGAGAGGAATTCTGAATCCAAATGATAGAGCACCTTGAATGACATGAATGCAGTTTGGACTTCATCAATCATGCTCTAGAAAGTTGAATGACCGGGTGCCTGGGTGGCTCAGTGGGTTAAAGCCTCTGCTTTCGGCTCGGGTCATGATCCCAGGTTCCTGGGATAGAGCCCCACGACGGGCTCTCTGCTCTGCAGAGAGCCTGCTTCCTCCTCTCTCTCCCGGCCTGCCTCTCTTGCCTACTTGTAATCTCTGTTTGTCAAATAAATAAATTTAAAAATCTTAAAAAAAAAAAAAAAAAGAAAGTTGAATGACTTGCAGATATGAAGCACATGGATTTAAGTGGTGCAAAAAGGGAGGTGAGTTGTTAGATTAGAAGGCTGATCCTAGAAAGTAAAAGGGAGACTAGGTGCAAGGCTATCTGTGGAGAAAAGAGGCTAGGTTCAAGAAAAATAAAAGTACTAGTAAATTTATATATATTTATATATAAATATAAATACATATTATATATATATTATATTTATATTAAAATTATATAAAAATATACATATATATTTTTTCCATTACTCAAATGTGGTAGATGAAGTATAGGGACCTGTCATAGGTTATTCTGCCTGGATGCATGATCGACAAGTTATGACTTAGAAAACCAAGTAGAAGGACAAGTATGTCAGGAAGAATGACATATGTACCTTTGAATAATTTCCTTTTACTAATTTTCCTTAAAAATTTTTTAAAACACATCTCTAGGTGGAGACATCAAGTGTTTTTTGGAAATACAAAATGTGATCAGGGGCAATATATGGACTAGAAATATCAAATTTGGATTTTGTTTTTAAAACTCTAGAAATACATCACACCATCTGGGGTGACTGAGGACAGACAGAAAATTGAATCTGACATAATTTATGCAAAAAGATATGATATAGAGTAAATGCTCCAGAAATGTTAGCTCACTCCTCTGAACTCCAAATCCAGACCAAATTAAATGGCAGAATTGGTAATTTATTGGAAATTTTAGAGGTGTATAAAAAATGATAAGGGTTGGAATAGTCAGAGATGACATGTTGGAGGAAAAACATGAACCATCCTAAACAAATGAATAGGATTGGGTTCAGTACAGGTGGGAAACCTGCAGATCAGAGAATCCATGTGTGTAGAAATGTGAAGGTGGAGATGTCCAGCTTCTGTCTCAGAATGAAATAATGAACTCTTCCAGACTCCTTGGTTCTATCTGTGCAAATTGCAAAGTAAATGATGAAGACCTTAATTTTTATGCTTCTTCTCTAACTTCCGAAGATGATGGTACAGTTGGGACGATGGTTAGAGGTAGGCTTTCTTAATAAAGAAAGAACTCTCTGCTCTGACATCCTTGGAAAGTCACTGTTCATAGGAGACTGGTCTGAGGGAGGTGCCAAAAAGGGTTTGGACATGAAAAGGATATTTAGGAGATTAAAAAATTAAGCTGGAACAAAATTTTAAAAATAACAAAACTTCTTATTTAAATATAATGAGAAAATATAGTTCCATAGTATACTGGAAAAGCATGCACTCTGTCATGAGCAAAAACTTATTTCCAATTTTGGATCTTCCCCTATCAGATGAATGGCTGTATATTTTTGTTTAACTTCTCTGAGCTTCAGTTTCTTCATATATTAAAGAAATCTAATAAAAGTCTTACCTCAAAAGAGTGATGGGAAAATTGAATGAAATATTTATTGCAGGTAAGATGCCTAACATTGTGTCTACAATTCTCTCCTATGTGGCCTTGGGTAAGTCAGTTACTTTTCAAGCACCTCTATTTCCTGTAGTGTTGGAGACTTGGCTGGTCCATATGTCACTAATATATTTTAGATATAACCAAGAATGCATTGAGTAATATTGCTCACTCACTTCAACAGTAAGGTTAGAGAGATAAATTATTATGTGACCAGGTTATAAGTCTAGACTCTTGTATAATATTATGGTTATATTTCTGATCTCAGAGATCATAGAGAGAGAAATGGAGAAGCAGGGGTTGGGGAGGGGAGGTGGGGGAGGAGAGGAAGAAAGAGAAAGGATATCAGTTGAGTTTTCTGGGCAATAAGGAGGAACTCATTCTCTAGTGGATTGGATGGAACCTCACCTCCAGTTACATTTCAAATGGTGCATTGCCCTTGCTCATTCATCAAGCTGCCAAGGGCTTGCTTTGTTGCCCTGTTTTTTTTCTTTTAAAATTCACATTTTAGCAGTGTCTTGGGTTGCCCAGCCTCATAATGAAAGTAACATAGTAAATCTTGCTTAAATAAAAATAGCTCCTAATATATCAAAGATAGATGGATGCCAAAAGGTGAGATCTCACAGCTGAGTACATTAGTTTCCAAATACTGCAAGCAAGTGTAGAGCTTCCTTTTCATTTCTGACCAAAGTTATTTTGTATCTGCATTGATTCCATTATGCAACAAAATAAAGACAATTTTACAGGCCAATATAATTCTCTTTGGGGAGATATTTGGATATTTTTCTTTATTCTGGGCAGTAGAGAGTAAGAGAAAGTCCGCTTTAAACCCGTGGGACTCTCTGAGCAGCTGTCTCTGCCCTCCTCCCACGCTCAGCACAGTGCTAAGCCACTGGAAATCACTAACCCTTTGCAGGGCACAGCCTAGAAGATGGCAACACTGGTTCAAGGACAGGGGAAGGGAAGGAAAGGGAAGTAAACGGAAGCATGTGGAAAAATCCCCCAAACGTGTGATTAACAGCTATTTTCTGAAGCAAGCCTTCATCAAGGATCTGCAGCTGTGTCATTTGCTTCAGTGCTGCAGATCCTACAGGGCTAACTAGGAAGATACAGGCAGGAATATATGTGGAGAAGGGTTAAAGGAAGTCCAAAATCTGTGGTAAGGATATGAGGTGAATGCCCTCACCCTTACATACTCCTCAGCTTTACCCTTCCCTCCTGTGGGAGGAAGATAGATTCCTAAGACACACACAAAAGTCCTCTTACCAACTGGATATTGGTGCTTAGTTGCTGTTTTTGTTTTTGAAGTGATAGGGGTCTTTTGTGGGGGGGGGGGTGGAAAGGGAGGGCTTGATGGACACCCACTAACAGGTTAATAAACCCCATTAATGAAATCAACATGCTCCAGGCTTTTCAAAAGCTTTCAAAAGATATAGAAAGAGGCAGGTTTTGCAGTAGCAAACCGAATCTCTCGAAAAATAGGTCTGAAGAGCATCCAAGTTTGGGCCTGAAAGCCTATCTACCACACTTGTAGCTGGCCTCCTAATAAGCAGATGGATTCTCAAGATATTTTCCATTTAATATTATACCCTAGTTCCCAAACAACCATAATTAAGGGGAAAATTGGAAAATGGGGAAAGAATGCAATGATATTGTCTCCACCACCGCCCCCTCCCCATGTGCTCAAAGAGGTATATTTCCTCTGAAAGTTCTCCTTCAAGCAACCAAGCCCCCAGGTGGCCCTTTCTACAGAGTCCTTCACCTCTGCCCCTTCCTCCAAATGCTCAGGGGGGTTGGGAATCCACCTCCAAATTAAACAATCTCCCACCACTCCTTGAAATACACAAACCATTTCTTAACAGGCCTTTGTAACACACAGCCAGATAAAAATCACTTGAAAAGAAACAGGGCAGATGACCCAGAGGAGTTTGCAAGGTCAGGGCACTCCCCGGTGAGGGCGTGAAAGGGTGGGAGTTGCTGAGGTCAGGGTTAAATGACACTGCGAAATGAAGGCCCCTGCCCCGCAGTCTCCTTCCTTCATCTACAGATGGAGTCTCCAGTGAGCTCCTGGGTCTGGAAGCCTGCCCCTTCGGAGCCACCGAGAGGCCACGGGAGCGTATTTCAAAGCCGCATCTAAAGCAGCCCACTTAAAAGCGCCAAGAAAAGCCTGGCTGATGACCAGAATTGCCCCGAATCACTTGCTGCCATTCTCTTGCAGGTTCATCAACGTTTCCCTTCTTTGCTCCTCGTCTCCTTTCCCTTTGGAGTGCAGGTTCTCTGGGACGTTTGGGGTGCACCCCCGGGATTTTCGGGTAGCAGTAGCAGTTTTGAACCGAAGGGTGGAATGGGATGGCTCAGCATGCCATCTCCCCACCCCAACCTGTCTGCCCGATAGCACAGTGGCCCCTAAAAGGATAACCCAGGACCCCTGCTGCCCTTCCTGCGCATGGCCCTCGGGATGTCGCGGCGCGTGGCCGCTGGGCGCAAGCAGCCCCCGCCGCGCCGCGCCGCAGCCCCCGCCGGTTAGCAGCAGTGGCTGCGGCAGCAGGACCGCCACGCTGAGCTCCGCGCTCCGCCCGCCCGCAGGGCTCTGCCTGCCTCTCCCCATTGTGTCCGCAGCGCTGCGGGGCTGAGCCGCGCGAGCCGCTGCACCCGCGCCAGCCCGGAGCCCCAGGCAGGGGGAGCGCGGAACGGAAGAGGGGGCACGGAGAAGGAGCGAGAAAGGGCCCCCAGAAGGGCACCGCGCTTCATCAATAATGCAGAGGCGCCCGGACCTCCCTGCAATACGTTTTCCAGCTAAACGCCACCAACTAGAGCGCTTCCTGGCACGTCCCACGCGTGTGGTTTTTGTACGTGAAAAATGGGACGCACCTTGTTCATTCATCTATCTTCTCTCCCTCTTCCTCGCTCCCTCAGATAAAGCCCACCCCCCGCCTTAGCTTTAAACCCCCACCGTTCCACATGGGCACTGCACGTCCAGGCAAAAGCTGCATGTTGGAAACGCAGGTCCTGAAAGACTTCACCGCCTGCATATCACTAAGAGTTCATCAAAATCCATCTAGTAATGCATATTTTCAAAGCACCCGTTCTCACCTCCTCGCTAGAGAACGCTTTCAAAGTTTGGAAGCTCAAATGGCGTCGGAGCTGCTGGTTTCTGTGCCACTGCCCACATCATAAGCACGGTACGCTCAGAGACCCCGAGATGACGCGGGGAAGTTGCCCAGCACCAGCCCCGCAGGCCGCTGACGCTCCGAGCATCCCTAGAAGCAGTCCTCCCGTGCGTCCCCAGGAAGCCCAAATGCGGCATAGAACAGCTTCACACAAGGGTTAACTAACGCAGCCCCACACAACAGACATAAATCCCGAAACTTCTTTGTGCAGCAGGGGCAGCCCACCCGGAACGGACACCCCGAACAACTTGCAAGGGAATCAAAACAAAACAAAAAACAAAACAAAACAAAAACACACACACACAAAGCAAAACCCAAACGAAACCCATGGCAACCCCGCCGGGAAACTTGTTGAATCCTGCCAGAGCGTACGGCTGCAATTTCCGATTTAGCCTGGAGGTTTCTGATCCTACCCCCAAATACCCCAGTGCACCAGTCTCAATTTCTGAACAAACTGCGGAGTCCTGTCCGCACCCATGCTCACTCCAGTACCCGCCGGTGGAAAACCGAGCGTGTCCCTTTCGACAGTTTCTAAAGCCGACTGTCACTTCCTTTGCAATCATTTGGGAGACTTACCCTTCCAGAGGACTGTTTCGGAAATCTAGCGGTTCCGGGGTGCAGGCGCAGCCCTCCAACTTTGCTGTGCACGGAGACCTTCCCGAGTTTAAAGCAAGCCAAAGCTGTCTGGGACTTTTAAACCCAAGAGTGGGGAAATTAGGGAGAGAGTAAAGTCGGGTTCCTTCTCAGTATCAGCACCCTGCAAAAATCCAATCCTTCTTCGGTAGAGAATTCTTTGGAACCCGTTATCTGTATTACTATTAATGCGCAGAGCAGACGGCATTGCATGCAAATAGGGCCAAGTGTGCGCTTCTATTGGTGGCTGCGGAGGCCCCTGGGTCCTACTGCTCTAAACTACACAGCAACACTAGGCACGCAGCTTTGGAGGCGCGGAAGGGAAAATGGATTTAATTGATTCGTTACCTCTGGTATTGTAATGCCTGCTGCGATGTTTAACCGAGGAAAAAACCCTCACATTTGAACTCCTGTCATGTGATCTATCATTTCATTTTTGCTTTTAATTGTCTCCGCAGAGTGGCTTTGCAAATACAAAGGATTTTAAAAGAACATTTTCTAAAAAAAATTCAGATAGTTTTGGCAGAAAAAGCCTCTTTCCTGCTCTCTATAATGCAGCATTTGGATATGAATCCAAGAAGTGT
This sequence comes from Mellivora capensis, assembly GCA_004024625.1. Classification (NCBI taxonomy): domain Eukaryota; kingdom Metazoa; phylum Chordata; class Mammalia; order Carnivora; family Mustelidae; genus Mellivora; species Mellivora capensis. The sequence continues at coordinate 29,128 of PISX010009938.1, read as the reverse complement.
TTCTGTAGTCAAATACTACTGCCCTTCACTTATGTAAAATAACACTTAATTTCATTCTTGAAAATGCATGGCTACTCCAAATTAAATGAGTAGGTTAAAATGGTAGAACCTAATATATGAATTGCTGATTATAGAACATGGGGCATATATTTTAAATGATACCGAAAATGTATCAATGACAATGCCATGGACATCATTTTTATTTTACAAAATAAATTCAGAAATATTTTATTTGTAAATACTGATAACAGAAATATAAATCAACATGAAGATGTTGGTAATGTCACAAGATTTCAAGCGTTTACTATAAATTGCCACATTTTCTTTCTACAGTTTCCCCTCTACCAAACCCAACAGTAATGCAAATTGACATAACACGGGGGAGACTTAAAGTGAGGCAGGCCTATGATGAGTGGTGTTTTGAAATATTGTAACATTGGGCAAAAACACTTCAGCACATCATCATTAAACGTATCTATCTTAAAAGTTAGAATATTACTCAGTCTTTCCACGTGAACTTAAAGCCCTTAAGCATCGTTTTCCCTTGACCTTTAATTTTGTGGAGGAAAAGAAATTCTCATGTAAACTGAAATGACACAGACTCTCCACCAAGTTCCATCGAAGATATTTGCTGATATTACAGCTTAGGAAATAGCATGCTTTTATTGTGCTTGAGATGTAAATAGTAATGTAAATTTAATTACACAATTATTATGGCTATAATTTACAGCTGAATGTTGTTAGGCAGTGATACACTGAATAAGGTCAGCAACAACCAACTCATAAATTCACTATCCATGTGTAAACTAAATAAATGAAAATGCAAAAGGCAAAAATACAACAGAATTGAGATCCCATTCCAAATATATGTATAGCATTTGAATTTATGTAGTATGTGCTACAATCCTTCTTCATTTCCATATCTCCTTCCCCTTCCAGCCCCTTCCCTTCCCCCATCAGTAACCCTTGACAACAGAAGTGTTACTTTGAGTGCAGGTTTCCAGGTTGCCTTTGCTGCTTTCCAGACCTAACTTAGAGCTTACATCCTTGTAGGAGACAGAATTAACTCTTGCATGATTGAGGTGTGAAAGAAGAGAATTGCCTTCAGGGTTAGAAAACCGAGTATTCTTATGTATATTTCAAAAATTTTCACCTAATATATATCCTTGAAACATCCATGACCACTAATTTAGAGTGAAAAGACATGATCAATTGTCATTACATCAGAGTCAATTTGCACCATTTTCCCACTGCTGTTGTGTTTCTGGAACAGCCTTTTGGAATGTCTTTTATTCAGGGTGGTTATAATCACTTTAGGCTAGGTTCAGAATTTTTCAATTTACAATAAAGTTAACATGAAAGTATCAAGATACTATTATATTCAGTATAAGACTGTGGAGGACTCATTGTCTGTAAAAAGGAAAAAAAAGAAGCTATTATTTGGTATAGTAAGAAAAGGATAATGACAATGCAAAGTTGAATGGAGAAGACTGATATTCAATGTTTTTTTAAAACAAGTATATTATTAAAGAAAAAAAACCAAGTGTATTACCGGTCTTTCAACTTCCTGTTACAAGTAGGCTTGAAAAAATACTCATTTCCAGTCTAAGTGCACATTGAAAGTTGTTCATTTAATGAATATCTTTTTCAGAACTGAGAGAAGATATGTTTTATTCAGGCAGAGTTTGTACAAAATTAATGCAATTTATCTATGACCATAATTTAATAGAGAATTTGAATAGTGGACAAATAAGAATAAATAAATAAAAGTCAGCCTATTAACACACTTAACGTACAAGTGTTTGATCAATTTCATTCACTTTCTGCATAAAAGGTCAAAGTAAACATACAGCAGCTGATCAGAATCATAAATTCAACTTATATATTTTTCAAGAAAAAAGATATTCAACATCTCTTCAATAAGTTACTTGTGTTCATCCAAATTATGCTCATATATTTTGAGATATATAATATATGGTATATTATATATACATATTTATAAATATTTAAAATATATTACTTGGATATAGGGGTAAGAAATATTTTAAACAAATAATATTAAAACCATAATAGTTTTCACCATTCCTAAACTGTAAAAGTATCCTCGATCTATTCGTTACTATTTGAAGTATCCTTCGACCCTTCATTTTGTCAGTACAGTTTTCAAGGACAATATATGCTCTGTCAGAAACTGATTTCCATTATGCCCTTGATCATGATGACAATGTCTTATTGTGGCTAATGTGAGCATCTATAAAAGTTGGAAAGCAAAACATACCTGGCATATCCCTGTATCCCATTACTGTAATCAACTTTCTTTCTAAATTTAAATTGGTAAATGTGTAATAACATACCATTTGGTGAAATTTAATGAACTCTAATGACATTCAGCTACTATCCAAGCTATTTTTAAAATTCTGTGTCTTCAATAATTTTGAAATATGCATGGGTTAAAAAATTTCAAAGTTATAGACATGAATCCATTTGTCTACTTTAAATAGAAAATGTATTCATGCTTGATTTTTGACAGATGAAAAGGAAATTAGCAGACATAATTTATACTTTGAAAGTAGAAATTAAAATTAAGGATGTGGTCAAATGTGCATTTTTTTTCAGTAGTAAATCAGTAGTAAGTAAGCAGTAGTATTCATACCAGTTGCTAACTGGGATACTATGATATATTGAATAATTCACTAAAACATCTTCTAAATACTGTAGAAAGTTGCAAAAGATTACATGTAAATACATGGCTCATAAATTAATTTGGCAAATTGCTAAACAAGGTGAAGAAAGTACAACTCAGAAGTTAAAAATCAACCTATAGAAGGTAGTAAGTTTGTGGGGAAATATGGACCTCAGAATGATAAACTAAACTTGACACTAAGTAGAAGAGATGAGAACTTCATGGTACAGCGACTTTGGTAAGATGATCACCATGAAAGGAATGCTCATGATATTTAGAATCCTAATAAAAATTGGCAAGCAGAAGAGGCATGGAGGAGGATGTATTACTGTATATCAAACAGGATTGTAAAACAAGCAAGATAAAAGTTGACAAAAATGTAGAAGTGAAATAGTTTGGCAAAAGATAAAAGAGGAGACAACAAAACAAAAGAGAAATGGGGGACATATCTGTTACAGTACACTGAGATTAGAGGAAGCATTAATAAATGGTTTTAACTCAAATATTAAATTCTTAAGAATATGTTACATATTAATCCTAGAAAATCTGTGAATAAGAACTACAAATATTTTTGTGAAAAAGAGACAAAAACACGTAGACCTATCTAAAATGTTTATAAAATGTGGGATAATGTTTAGTTACAGCAAATAAACAAATGGATGTGGCTATCAATTGTAGAATACTACATACATATGTAAAATAAACCATTTTTCCAATATAAGGCTAAACACGCAATCGATTTTCTGTATGCTTATTATATCAAGTCTAATGGTCAGATCTTGTGATTTGCCTTTCTAAAGATACGGACTGGTTATACTATTTAGAAGGAACTCTGTACTAACCCAAGTCTCAAATATTTAAAAGCCACTTCTTAGTCTATTTTAAGGACTCCTTTAGGACTTGCTTACAAAGCATACCAAAACAGTAATTATTTTAAACTTTGTTTTTATTCATACACCATAATTCTTACGATTAAATTCACTCAAAATGTAATGTTATTTGCTTTTGTCCGAGACTAAACTCTGCCTTTATAAAAGTAATATTAAAGTTGAGTCACTTGCTCATTTAGTGAATATTGAATCTACTTTTCCAGGTACTGTGTCGGATACATAAAAGTGGATGACAATACAATAGAAATTGTGACTACCCTTATTTTTATGTAAAAGCAAAGAGAAATGAATAGGACAGCATCATTTTCTAGGAAGGGACAGATTGTGGAATACAAATTTTAATATTAAATAATAGTAATGTTAAATATAGTAGTTTGTTTTTCCTATGCTGGAGCTTAGTAACAGAAAACCTACTTAAAATAAGGTTTTACGCCTTTCCTTATTACTTTTAAAATAGCTTCCCCTGCCATATTCCCAAGAATGCTACTTCTCTTAGGCAGCATTTAAGTGTAGGTAATCAGCATACATGTTATTTAGAAGCAGAAAAGTGAATTTTAGTGGTTTTCCGTTTAAATATCTGTGTATTACTTTGGCCCGATGAGTCGGTTTTCATGTTGGTTTCTTTTCCTACAGTCGTAAAGACATCTTATTCTTCAATTGCATGACTCACTTGTCAAATAATTGTTTCCCAAGATTAAATAATAGATGGATGGAGAGCTAGATGCAGATAGGTGATGGGATTAGAGAAGTAATTGAAAGGGTAGATTAAGAGTAGATTTTTGGCTCCGGCAATGATGGTGGAAATGGCTATGACTATCCTGGTAATATAATTGCACTAAGTAAAATTTTAAAAGAACACTAAATATTCATAAATCTATATATTTTTAACCCAAGAGCTTTTAAAATGGAACGTGGGTTCTGAAGGGCAAAGATCCAATAATTCAATTCTGACAAGCAAGCAAATTAACATAAAAAATTAAAAATAGAGTAAGAATAATTAATTTTTAAAATAAAGATTGGCTCAGACTGAAAAAAATAGTTTGGGAAAGGCCAACATCTGGGAGTGAAACTTGAAGAATAAAATGAAGCAATCATACCCTACTTCCTGAAAGGTGGAACAAAGTTAATGAATAAGTAGAAATTGGAACTACTTGAATCCTAAATTTTCTTTTGGCCTAGTCATTGAGGTAAAATGTTTCCAAATTCAAAGGAGATATAATATTTATGATTAAGAAAAAAATCAAACATATTTAAACTCATTAATATCTGTGTGTTGTGAATATGGGTGGCTCTCTTTCTGTTTTTTGTTTATTTGTTTGTTTGTTTCATGTTCCAAAAGGCACATTAATTTTGCCAAAGAAATAAATTAAAAAGTAAATTTTAATATTAAGTCAAATAAACACATATTTCCATTTATCTCATATTATTTCTCTACTTTAGGAAGGTCACTAGCCTTTTTAACCTCAGATCACTGCTTTCTCATGTAGATATAAAATCTTGTTACTGTGAAAATACATGTAAGACAAGGTTTTGTAAACTTTACATTTTTAAAATAATGTTAATTGATATTAGAAGAATGCCTAGCTATTTTAATTTCATTCAACTATTTCGAACCAGGAAGATTACAAACCATCCTGTAAGTTGCAAATATGATCACCAAAGCTCTCTGTAATATTTTTAGAATTTTTAAAGGACATACAAAAACGTTCTTCTTTTCTAAAATAAGGAAGTGGGGACTAGAACAGTAAATAATAAGAAATTGCCTGGACAATTTCAAGAATGGGCTTATTAAAATATCTTGTAAACAATTAGGGCATTTGGAGGCACAAAAGGGCTTGGGCTTAAGAAGGAATCCTATGTGGCAAAACTTATTTTTTTATATTTCCTGAGTTAGACAGCTTTTAGATCATGTGGGTTTCTTAAAAGGAGTTTGTCTTGGGGCGCCTGGGTGGCTCAGTGGGTTAAAGCCTCTGCTTTCGGTTCAGGTCATGATCCCAGGGTCCTGGGATCGAGTCCCACATCGGGCTCTCTGCTCTGCGCAGAGCCTGCTTCCTCCTCTCTCTCCCTGCCTGCCTTTCTTGCCTACTTGTAATCTCTGTCTGTCAAATAAATACATAAAATCTTTTTTTTTAAAAAAAAAAAAGGAGTTTGTCTTGATGCCAGATAAGCATTTGACAAGGGCTTTGTCATTTCATTGTATACAAAGCAGAGAAAAACTAGCTGGATGATAGTACATTTAGGTGGATTTGTAGCTAATTAAACAAGTGGACTTCCTGGGTTGATTTGTCAATGTTAACCTCAAATGTCCTGCCACAAGCCTGTGTACTTGATTCTGTGAGGTGTAACATATACATTTTCAGTGAAGAAATCTTCATCAAATACACAGCTAAGGTATAGCTAAGAGGGAGAACTAACATCTTGAAAAACTACCTGAATAAGGAAATGGACATTCAAAATTTATTTAAAAATAGGTAAACACATAAAAGCTGAAATACAACATCAAGGAATAGAGTATTTGAAAATTAAGTTGAGAACAATGAGAAACCATCTATGGGGTTAATCCAACCATAAACTCAAGAGAAGTTAATGGCGTGATGGTAGAACTAATAAAACAATATGGAAGGAAGGAAAGCAGGAAGGAAGAAAAGAGAGAGAGGCAGAGAGAGAGGAGAGAAAAGAGAGGAAGAAAGAAAGAAAGAAAGAAAGAAAAAGAAAGAAAGAAAGAAAGAAAATCAGAAAATAGGGTATAAACCAGGATAGTGATAGATCTCATGCTAGCATATGGGGGAAAAAGTAGGAACATAGATACTTAACTCAGGGAAAGGATTTTTTTTAGAAATCATGATTATTGACTTCTTTTGTAGAGCTATCATAAAGAAGAAATGGTGAGACATGCACAATATGTTATTCTGGCACTTTTTGAGTGTAAAATTATATGGTTCTTATTTCTATAAAAAGATTGGCCAATGGACATTCATATATTAAATATAATATGAAAAAGATACTAGCCAAGGACATTTGTATATTGAATATAATATGAACTTTGGACCTAAGTAGTCTTCAGATTCCAGCAAGGAATACAAAACATAAGGTATATTAGAACAAAAGATGCTTGTTTAAATTAAGCTGAGTCTCCCTGATCCATTTATGAGGACTTCTTAATTCCAATTATGCACATAAATGTGCATAAAACTGCCCAGAAAGAGGCAAGTAGGGAAGGCAAGAAAGATAAAGAGCATGATATGTGTAAATTATAATGTTCCCTGTATCATTCAACAAAAACATGCAAAACAAGCTAACTGTATTCTTTTGCCAGAAAGTTAATGATGATGGCATGAATTATGATAAAACTATAAATTCTTGGCACAAAATGATAATTCTAAGAAGATTTATTTTTAAAAATAATGATAAAGTGTTTCACTGAGATAATTTAGGTGTACTTTGCCAAATTAAACAAATGATTTATTACTTTCTAACCAGAATAATGTCTGATTTTTATAAAATGTTAGTGTGTGTTTCTTCATGCACCTATGTTTTGCAAACTGAGAAGAAAAGTCTTACTTGAAAACTATTTAATTAACACACTCCATAACTATCCGTGCAGAATAAACAAATTAAATGATGGTTACATGGAGAAAATATAAAAGATTTATGTTATTGTGCACACATTTTTTTATGATACTGATCTGTCCAATTGAATGTTTATTGTGTTATTTAGTAAACGAAATGTTAAAAACCTCCACTGAAGGGGCTCCTGGGTGGCTTAGTCCATCAGGCACCTGAGTTTTGATTTCGGATCAGATCATGACCTCAGGGTTTTGAGACTGAGCCCTGCATCAGGCTCTGGGCTGGTTGGAGTTGCTTGATTCTCTCTTTCCCTCTCCCTCTGTCCCTCCTGCCCCCACTCTCTCTCCTTCTCAGACAAACAAGGAAATAAACTGTCCACCGAAAAAGAATGGACTCCAAAATTTAAATTATTCCAAAAGGTCAAAAACAAATTCAATGAAGGATAAACAATACACAACTTGTGCTGAAAAGCTAGTATGCTAGACTTAACAGAGGGAGTAAAGCTCTTGCTTGCAATCATAACTTGAAAATAATTGAATATATTAATCAGAAAAAAATTACTGATGTATGCAAGAATAATATGTTTATCAAGAAAAAGAAACCAAATGGTTAACATGAATGAAGATGGGATAAATACCCTTGCTTATAAAATTGTTTATGAAACACAGAAGAAAGTCCAATAAGCAGAATGTCAGGTGAAAAACTTTAGAATGAATGATATTTTTAAATTTTAGTTCACTAAATAAATTTTTTTAAATTTATTTATTTGTCAGAGAGAGAGGGAGAGAGAGAGAGCGAGCACAGGCAGACAGAGTGGCAGGCAGAGGCAGAGGGAGAAGCAGGCTCCCTGCCGAGCAAGGAGCCCTATGTGGGACTCGATCCCAGGACGCTGGGATCATGACCTGAGCCGAAGGCAGCCGCTTAACCAACTGAGCCACCCAGGTGTCCCCCACTAAATAATAGATAACATATGTTACAACATGAATGTGCACACACATGCTTGTTATAGAACACAAATACTCTGTGTGTGTGTGTGTGTGTGTGTATATTAAAGGATGCAGAATCTTTACATTGATACATCTCTCTGCTTGAACATCTGGTATCCTTTTGCATGGAAGGGAAACTTGAGTAGTCCAGGCACCTACTAAAAAAATGGAAGATAATTTTGTTGTGTGTAACAGAGTGTATTCATGTTTGACAGATAAGTGTCCCTTCCTGAATTTCCTCTCCTTTCAAGAAGACCACACATCTCTATGTGAATTAGCTACAATTAATGAAGTTTTAGCAGAATTTTTAAGAGCCAGAATCTGACTTCCTATGTTTTTTTGTCCCCATTACTAGATGTTGGCTTTTCTTCCCAATAGAAACTGCTTAGTCCCTCTGGGTTCCAGGGGTGGTGACAAGGAATCATGTCACAGATGACTTACAGAAAAGATATTGCGTCTGTGGAAAATGAACCTTTATTCTGGTAAGCACCTCAGACTTGGGGAGCATTAGTTATTGCAGCATAATCTAGAAACCCCAAATAAAACAGTATGGAATTGAAGAAACCAGCTTCCATGAATGATTTTCTGTACACAGCCATATAGTAACTAGAAACCAGTTTCTATTCTCAGTGACCACTCCTGAAAGAGTTGAAATATATTGTCTCCATGGCTACGTCAGCAAAACTATAAAGATAACAAAATAGCTCTAAAACAAAAATAGCCTTTACTCTTAAATAGTCTTAAATCTCCTTTTAAGTGCTTTCAAAATTTGAGCTATTTGAAATTTCCACTTATGGCCTTTATTTAAAGGCTGATTAGCTATAATAGGGAGAGTGAATTTAGAGGTCCCAGTGATCTTGCTACCTAATTTGAGCTCTTCTCGGGTTTGAATTTTCAAACCAGAGGTGTAGAGGGCAGAGGAGAAAGAAATACATTCAATTGATTATAAAACTTTAGTAATCTGAGAACCATCATGTTTTGCTGGAAAGAAATTCCCACAAATAATTTTATAGACTCTTACTGAATATTTACCTAAAAAAATAAAAAACTCAAACAAAGATAGAATTACTGATATTAAAAGTAAAATTAAGCACCTTTCAACTTAATAATTTATATGAAAACCAAATTCTTCAAATTATAGAATTATAGATTGCTTAATGTCCCATTAAAAAAAATCACTAAATCCAACCTGCTCAAAACAGGGGAAAATGATAGTGGTAGTATGAAGGATTAAAAACAAATTATAAAGCACCCAAAAGAAAATGGATCCATAGACTAGAAATAGATGCAGCTTATGAATAATAAATCTTGCCAAAATAGAACCACCAATTACTTTGCTTGTATTATAAAATTTAAAACACAATGGTTAGTAGATGCAACCAAATAAATAACTCATATCCCAAAGTATAGATAAGAGTTACTGTGAAAGTATGTTTGATAATTGATTACAAATTAAAGTTTATAGAAAATTGTGAGATCATGCGCCTTACAGAAATGTACTACGTAGGAGGGTGCTGCAAAAAAATGGTAATAAATTCCATTTCAGTGAAGATGATTTATGAACTGGTATAGAACATAAACAGCACATTGCTTAAGTTTGCACATTTTTTATGACTTGCTTTTTGACTGGGTATATGTATTTTTAAAAAAGATTTTATTTATTTATTTATTTGAGAGAGAGAGAAAGAGCATGAGCAGGGGGAGGGGAAGGGGAAAGGGGGGAGGTAGTGGAAGGGGAAGGGGGAGAAGCAGACACCCTGCTGAGCAGGGAGACTGATGCAGGCTCTATCTGGAACCTGTGGATCATGACCTGAGTTGAAGGCAGGTGCTTAACCAACTGAGCCACCCAGGTGCCCAGATTGGCTGTGTGTATTTTAACAGTACTTAGGGGAAGGCACGTAAATAAAGGAACTTTATGATTTTGCCATGATCATCAGGAAAAGCAATGTAGATCCCTCAGCAAATTTTGAGAACCATTTTTTTCCCATAAAATAAGTAATATTAAGCCCAATTTCAACCATAATAGTTTAAATCCCATCTGCTAAATTATACTATCTCTCATTCAAGTTATATGACATTCTGAAATGAATCATTGACCCTTAAAATAAATTACCAGTTTGAAATACCACTATGATTAATAGCTTTTGGATCCATCCTATGGTTTTCCTCAGAGGGAATTCTGCTTTACAAAGTGATACTAAAACACCATAGGAAAAACGATCTCCCCATCTTCTTACATGAACCAGGAGGATGTGGTTCATACCACATTCTACTCCAGGCTGACTTTTCAACACAGTCAACATTACCATAGATCATATTCACAATAATATCATTTAGCATAGGGAGGGTACACAGAAAATGCAGCAGAGAAACATAAAAAGGCCTTACAATACTTGAATCTGAGGCCTATCTTTTGGTATTTATTCTTGCCCATAATTTTCAGTATTTCTTTTTTTTTTAAATTTTATTTACTTATTTGACAGAGATCACAAGTAGGCAGAGAGGCAGGCAGAGAGAGAGAGGAAGGTAATCAGGCTCCCCACTGAGCAGAAAGCCCGACGTGGGGCTCGATCCCAGGACCCTGGGATCATTGCCTGAGTTGAAGGCAGAGGCTTTAACCCACTGAGCCACCCAGGTGCCCCAATTTTCAGTATTTCTATACCTCTGGAAAATAGACTGTTAGAAAGTTGAGGCCAAAGCATATGCTAAAAGGAAAAAGACCTCACTTGACAGGCTATCTTTACAGCACTTTCCAAGCCCTCCAGACTCTCCCAACCACACCCTTCATCCAGGACTGTGCAGAGTCCCTCTGCTGGAAGAGTCCAGTCTGGGCTACTGTCTTTTCCTGTGTGGAAAAGGCACTTTCTAGATCTGCTACGTCTCCTTTCAGTCCACTTTAACAAATAGCCTACGGTGCATCTCATCCTTATTATGAGTCGTGAACTCTTCATTGAGAGCTGAAGTATTTCATCTGAGAACATTTCATGTTTTCTGTGTACTTCAAAAGATTTGCATTTTATCTGGAAATCTTCGTATCTTCATCTAATTTAAGCAACAGGAGGATGTGAAATACGAGATATCATGGCTAAATATATTTTATTCTCCTTTGAAGTTGCTTTAGGTTGGAAAGCCTGAACATATTTTGTAGGTGGGAGGGAGATCATTGCCACAGGAAGAATTTAGATGGGTAAAACTAGTCCAGGACTCCATTTGAAAGTATGGGATTTGATACTCCCTTTAGAGCTTATGTTAGTGCAGTTCCTGGCTAAAGGTGAAGATCAAATTTGCTTTTTAAAATTAACTATACAGAGTAGTTTAATGAACACCATAGACTGAAAAAAGGAGGAAAAGCAATCTACCATATTCAGAAGCTTATGAAAATTGCATAGTAAAGTATACAGAAAACACCCTAAAACGATAGGGTGCCTAACTAATTATATAGTTAGTAAAGTGCAACCTAGGTGTAAATACTATTGAGGACAACGAAAAAGAATCATCTCTGGGAGATGAGATTAGGTTAGGCAGAAATAGGACCAGTTCAATTTCTTGAAAAACTGACCACAATACAGAGAAGAAATATAGATTTCTTAATGCGAGAAAACTGTGAACAAATGAAACTTCAGGAAGGAACAATAAAAATGATTAAGGGTATAAATGAAATGATTAATGGACGGAGATTAAAAGACAGTATCCATTAAATTTGGTAAAAAGACTAATGGGAAATTCAATCACTTGAAAGCATCTGAAGGGTAAAAAAGAGGGGAGAAAGAACAAATTTTAGGTTAGTCAAGAGAAAATAACCAGAAGTAATGGGATGAAATTGAGTATAGGAAATTTTTGAGTGACTATCACAGAAAAGGCGGCTTTGTTAGGTCTATTAGGCTGAGGAACTGTTTCCTAAGGGACGGAGTAAAAAGCCCCTTTGCTTTAGCCACTTATGTAGAGCAGACAAAGAAGTGGGTAATGGTGTAGGAAACAATTCTATATTCACAAAATTATGGACATTATGATCTAATAGCTCCTGTCCTGCCAGCACAAAAAGTCTCTAATGGACATAATTCTTTGGCTTCCAGCTTTTGCATTTTCTCATTTTAGGAAAAGCTGGTAGAACCCTGAATGGGGACCTTGAAAATGGACTTCTTCCCTGTACTTCCATGACTTCTGTAACTGCATCACTTTCCCATTTTCATGTAATTTACTATATTAGTATCGGTGAATTACAAGTCCTTTAGCAAGAAAAAATATTCAAATGTATGATTTCCAAATAAATGTTGGTTTGCAATATGAGAATCTAAGTGACACATCTAGTTGCTCTACTAGCCAACTTAAAACTCAATAAATGAACAGACACTTCTCCAATGAAGACATACAAATGGCTATCAGACACATGAAAAAATGTTCATCATCACTAGCCATCAGGGAGATTCAAATTAAAACCACATTGAGATACCACCTCACACCAGTTAGAATGGCCAAAATTAGCAAGACAGGAAACAACGTGTGTTGGAGAGGATGTGGAGAAAGGGGAACCCTCTT
>PISX010009938.1:0-16366 GCA_004024625.1 Mellivora capensis | reverse complement strand
CTGTTGGTGGGAATGCAAGTTGGTGCAGCCACTCTGGAGAACAGTGTGGAGGTTCCTCAAGAAGTTAAAAATAGAGCTTCCCTATGACCCTGCAATTGTGCTACTGGGTATTTACCCCAAAGATACAGATATGGTGAAAAGAAGGGCCATCTGTACCCCAAAGTTTATAGCAGCAATGGCCACGGTCGCCAAACTGTGGAAAGAACCAAGATGCCCTTCAACGGACGAATGGATAAAGAAGATGTGGTTCATATACACTATGGAGTATTATGCCTCCATCAGAAAGGATGAATACCCAACTTTTGTAGCAACATGGATGGGACTGGAAGAGATTATGCTGAATGAAATAAGTCAAGCAGAGAGAGTCAATTATCATATGGTTTCACTTATTTGCGGAGCATAACAAATAACAAGGAGGACATGGGGAGATGGAGAGGAGAAGGGAGTTGAGGGAAATTGGAGGGGGAGATGAACCATGAGAGACTATGGACTCTGAAAAACAACCTGAGGGTTTTGAAGGGGCGGGGGGTGGGAGGTTGGGGTAGCCAGGTGGTGGGTATTAGGGAGGGCACGCATTGCATGGAGCACTGGGTGTGGTGCAAAAACTATGAATTCTGTTACGCTGAAAAGAAATGAAATTTAAAAAAAGAAAAAAAACTCAATAAAGAACGTTTTCATCCCCTTGGTTTGATAATGTTTTTAAGATATCTTATAATCATAAAAAAGATATGATCATAACAAAGCTGTAATTTATCTAGCATTTAAACAACTGAAAAATTTAGCATGTAAAATTATTGTCTTTATACATTGTCCCATGAAACTGATAGTCATAATAATGATTCTGTGATACATAGAAGATATCTTCAGAATCACTTCATCAACAACATTGTATATTTTGGCTTATTCCAGTGTATTCCATCTAATTTAAAAGGGGAATGATCCATGTATTTTATGAACATTAACTCTAAGCTTTAAGAATTGATCATCTAGGACAACATGGTGCTGAATGTGTTAGATAAGAATATCTCCTCTAAATAATCAGCTAATGTTTTTTGTCATGAGGGTTTTTATCCAGGAACACAAAAGGATTTACCTAGCATTATGTATGGAGTAAAATAGAACTGAGCTGCTAAAAGTTGTTGATAATACTTGAGGGTTTTAAAAATATACTTACATATTCTCTTATTTAATCTTCACCATTACCCTCTAGATAAATTCCAGCTCAATGAAATTAAATGACTTGCCCAGCATCACTCATTTTGTGCCGCAGTAGGATGCTGGTATCATGCCCTTGGGCTTTAAGCACTGGTTTTCTTTACACTGCATCCTTTGGTTTCTCACAATAAAATAGGCAATAAACTTTTCTAAACAAACGTTTCATTTTCAGTTTGTGAGATCATCCTCCCTGGGCATGAAGCAACATGTTATAACTAAAGAAGAAACAGACTATAAGTCAGAAGTCTGGAATTCTACTCTTGGTTACGTTGCTGTCAGATCTGGAGTAAGTCACAGAATTTTTTGAGTCTCAGTTTCCTCTGCTATCCATATTGGGTTACATAGTAGTCAACAAAATTATTCAACCCTAAAATCTGATCCAAAACTATAGTGGCATGGCTTTCAAATGTGAAACCACTTTTTAAAAACTAATTTTTAAATCTAATTTTAGATAAAAATTAATTTTTAGGTAAAATTAACTTTAATTTTAGATAAAATCTAATTTTGTGTCTAATTTTATCTTTGCAATTTTGTACCTAACACTTTCATTAACTCTGAAGAGCTATCCAACAAACTTGAAAACTTCCTCATTTGTGCAACAATGTAAATTAATTTGCCAGATGATAGGCATTGTTTAATGGGTAAATAAATTATAATTTATAATGAAATTAAGCAATTTCTGTAAAAATATTCCTAACATTTTTATTTCAGAAATCTATTTACATTTTCAGTCTTTGGAATGAGTGAGGTCAATATCTATACATATATTTTGTTACGTACTAAAAACATGAAGGAATCAATGTCGTTTCCCAGCAGCTTAGGGATTTATTCTTTTCAAAGGCAGCAAAGTGATAGAGTTTGTATTCTTGCTCTCCTCTGCACTTCTTAGACCACTGTCAATTTCCAGACTTGGCACTTTGAGAATAATATAATAACCTGGGGTATTTCCAGAGAAGAATGACTCTGAAGATAAGGAGAGCCAAAATAATATAATATGCTTACAATATTGAAGAAACTGAGGATGTTTATGGTGCAAAAGTAGATTCAGATCATTTTTGATAGCCAACGAGGTACTTTTCTCTTTGATATGATTAGTGTCCTGGAGAAAATAATGTATCAGTACAAAGAGTCACATGATGAGACAGGGTGAGATTTATTCTGTCCCCCTAGCATGAACATACACGCTTGTGCAACATTATCCACTGCATACAAATTCAATACGATAGTCATATAGTAGTGAAAATAACATTTGTTCTTATTTTTAAACTAACCCATCTATCTGAGCAAAGCCTGGTGTTTCCTGGAAGATTCATAAATTTATGAAGCTGCCAGATACTATGTTAGTCTTCGCAGATACAGCAAGAAACAAACCTACAAATTTCCTGCCCCCAAAGGCTTCTATTCTAGTGGTATGAAACAGATAAATAAGAAAACAAATAGAATGCAGGATAACTAAAGACCATGATGACTGATATGAAACACACACACACACACACACACACACACGTGAATGACCAAGAGGAAAAAGGCCACAGTACCTTGGTGCACAGAGGAAGACTGTTTGAGGAAGTTTCATTTATTTTTTTAAAGATTTTATTTATTTATTTGACAGACAGAGATCACAAGGAGGCAGAGAGGCAGGCAGAGAGAGAGGGGGAAGCAGGCTTCCCGCTGAGCAGAGAGCCCGATGTGGGGCTCGATCCCAGAAGCCTGAGATCATGACCTGAGTGGAAGGTAGAGGCTTTAACCCACTGAGCCACCCAAGCACCCCAGGAAGTTTCATTTAAGTGAATATCTTACACACAAAAAAATAAGTCAGTTAGATGCAGAGCTAGAAGAACCACAAGTCAGGTACAAGGATGAAAGAGGAGGAAGAATGTCTGAGAGGCATAGGGGGAAAATAGCAATCAGTGGGATAGAGAACTAGGTCAGGTGAATGGATCTACACAACAAGGTGAGAAAGAGAGCCATGGTAACAATGGATGGATGGGTGCTTGTTATTTTATCAGAGGCAGGAATAAGCATGGAGGTATGGAATGAGTGAATTATTCCTGTTATCTATACTACATGTAGAAGAAGAGGGGTGTCTGGGTCTACATCTGGCTCTCTGCTCAGCGGGGAGCCCGCTTCTCCCTCTCTCTCTGCTTGCGGCTCTGCCTACTTGTGATCTCTCTCTCTTTCTGTCTGGTAAATAAATATAATCTTAAAAAAAGAAGAAGAGTGAATTTAAGAATATTAATAAATCTTAGAAAATTATCTCTGTTAATACAGGGACTTTTGAGAAATCATTTCCTTCTCCTTCCCATATTCAGTATATTCACAAAAACCTGCACACAAATGTTTGTGGAAGCTTTATGTGTAATTGCCAAAGCTTGGAGCCAACCATGAGGTCTTTTAGTAGGTAAATGGGTAAATTGTGATACCTCCAGAGAGGGGGGACTATAACTCAGCACTAAGAGGAAATGAGCTATTAAGCCATGAGAAGACATAAAGGAAACTTAAAAATGCACATCACTAAGTGAAAAGAAACCAACTGGAAAAGGCGACACACTGTATGATTTCAACTCTACAACATTCTCAAAGAGGTAAAACTGCAAGAGACAGTAAACAGACCAATGGTTGTCAGGGGTTGGAGAAGGGAGGGCAGACCACAGAGAATTTTTAGGGCAGTGAAACTATTCTACAGGTGACTACAATGGTGGGTACCTATTACTTATTTGTTAAAGCCCATAGAATAGATAACACCAATAGTGAGCCATGAGGTAAACTCCAGACTTTGGGTAATTATGATGTGCCAGTGTAGGTTCACTGGCTCTAACAATCTTCCATTCTGCAGGGGGATGTTAAATATGCAGAAGGTTACGCATGTGGGGGGGCCAGGACTATGTGGGACATCTCTGTATCTTCCTTTCAATTTTGCTGTGAACCTAAAACTGCTCTAAAAAAATAAAGTTTTAAAAATTAAATTATAACAATTCACTTGATAGTTTGATTCTCAAAAAGTAAGATTTGAGTATGTGAAAGGCTATGAGTGGCTTAGGTCTTGATCATTCATTCATTCACTCATTCATTCATTCATTCATTCAGTATTTATCGAGCACTTCTTATGTGGCAGGAAATCTTCTAAGCAAAAGGAACACAATAAAAACGCATTTCTTCATCAAGCTTGTATTTACTGGAATAACAAGTTATTCAGTAACAAGTTAAATACTGTATAGCTTTGTTGGCCATTTTCGTATTTGATTCAGTTTCATTTTCTGCTCTTCTCTGCCATGCTCTGCATATCAGGTAATTACACCTTCAGGGTTTCCTTAATCTCACAGCTCCAGGTAGATTTTTCCAATTGGAGGCATTTAGAGAATACTAGAGGTTGTGAGGAGAGGAAAACACAGGCTATTTCATATATCTTTCCACTTTGCGGGGACTCTCTCCAAGCAGCTGTGTCTTCTACTTCCTCCAAATCTGTACTTCCTGTTTGACAGCCCCTCAGAGAAATGCAAATTAAATGTAAATTAAAAGTGTAATGAAATACCGTTTCGCATCCAGATTGACAAAAATTTAATAATCGGCCAAAACCAAATGCTATCATGGATGAAAAGCCATGAGAAGACTCACACTCTCTCGGTGGGGGTTAAACTTGGTAAAACATTCTGAAAAACAAACCTGAATTTTCTAGACAAGTTGAAGATAAACAAATCCTACTGTGCATCAGTTCTAATTACACACTCTAAAGATACATTTGCATATGGGAACCAAGAGAAATACACAAACATGTCCCTAGCCTTACTTATTTCTTGTACTAGAAAAACAATCTGCAAATCACCCTTATAATAAGTATTTTAAAAAGAAAAAATGAATTTTGTTCTTATACATTCAATGGAATATTCTAAGTATAAATTAATGAATTAGAGATTCTTCTATTGAATGGTTAAGACTTTTTAAAAGATTATTTATTTTTTACATAATTTAAAAGATTATTTATTTATTTGAGAGTAAGAGAGCATGAGCTGGGGGGAGAGGCAGGGGAAGGGAGGGGGAGAGGCAGAGGGAGAGGGAGACACAGACTCCCTGCTGAGCAGGGAACCATGTGCTGGACTCCATCCCCTGACTCCAGGATCATGACCTGAGCTGAAGGCAGACGCTTAACCACTTGACCAACTGAGCCAAAGAGGCGCCCCATGGATAGAATTCTTAAGTGCACTTTGAATGAAGGAAAGCAATCGTAATATATTATGATATATTATATACAAACGCACATACATACACATATATTATATACAAACACACATACAGTATGATTCCATTCATATAATGTTCAACAGGTGAAAAACTAAATATTTTATATATAAACAGTAGTCCAAACTACTTATTTAAAAAAAAAAAAAGCAAGGTGATGATTAAAACAAAACATATGGTAGAATTCAGCAGAAGGGGGATTAGGGAAGAAGATGAATTTGAGGATGGACTTTCTGGCATTTACAAGGTGATTGGTTATTGCTCTCCTAAAGATGTTTGATGGGTACCTGAATGTTCTTTTTAGTTTGTTTGTTTAATTATTCTTTCTCTCTTCCTTATATCTTACCTAAACATTATGTTATAGTTTTGTATTTTTTCATAATTAACTAAAGCAGAGCTTGATGCAAGTGTATGGTTCTATAAAATTATTATTAGCACTGCAATATTATCATTACTAGTCACAATAACACTTAAAAATAAGTAAAGTTATTTATATGTGGTACATGACACACATTTCAGAAATGTAAAAAAATACACAGGCAATGCACAAGTCAGATATACTAGAGGCTGACAAACCAAAGTGCACTTAAAAATTCTATGGTTTCTTACCCTAGGAGAGAAAATACTAAGTATCACAGACAATTCGATGTCTGTTCTGTCATTCTCATGGGAAGTGGTTATTATTGGATATTTATAATCTTCACTTATCCATTTAATTTTAAGTAGACCCCTATATACACATAAAGGCATTAAAGAATGAAAGTTGTAATTGCAAATTATTTTGTGGCAAGGATTCATTTCTTTCCCAAAAAGTAAAAATATGAATAAAATATTTTATAAGGGTTTTAATCCCCTGGGAATTTATCAATAAGATGGATCCAGTTATTATCATGTATGTCTGTGTTTACAATGCAGTACATTTCTATAAATCACACCTTAGACTACATTTTCATTGGCGTTATATGGAAGTCCAGTAGAATTAACTTACCTATTTTAAGAAACTTGCCATTAATGACTATCACCAAAAAACATCAGCTTTGACTTATTTGACCTTTGCTAAATATTGGTTTCCTTGCTATGAAAGCATGCATTCAGAGAGAATAGGACTCTTTGAAGGCAAATTCTTCCTCAATGCTGGAGAAAATGAAGCTTCTCTATTCTGTATCATTTTTCCCAACCAAAATACTTGTCATTAGGATCTAGAACTTACCCACATGTGCAAAAAGGATACCAAAGCTGGAACATAGGCAAGTTTAGGCAGGGTCAAAGATCTGACCATTAAAGTTAGCTCTCTGAGAAACTACATTATGGATGGGGAGGTAATGGGCTGGTGCAGACAATGCCTGTCACAGTTAAAGTCAAAGACAAGCTAAACACAGGAAGGGAAAGACAGGTGGAGAAAAAGAGCTTCACATAAAAGGTGACAAAGTGAAGTTAGATGAGTATCATTAAGCATTCAGTACCTGGGAATGTTTCTAGAGAATGCTCAACTTGACCACTGTGGAACTTAGAAGAGGTCCACTAAGGCCTTTCCGTTTTCCATACTCCAGGTGTAGAATTAGTTCTCTTTCCTCTTGTACTCAATGCTTGTCTTTTTAAAAACTTTCACTGGGAAACATTCTCAAACGGAAGAGTAAGTCTTGTCACAAATATGTGTCACAAAGACTTTCCCCAACATTAGAACACTTGAGAGTAACTATCAGATAACACATGGTTTTGACTTATCTCTTCACTGATGTTCATTTTGATTGTTTAATGGAGGTTGTGCCTGCCAGTCTTCTCAGCTGTAAAGTTAGTCCTTTCCCTCTTGTAATTAATATACTTTTGTAGGGAGGTATTTGAAATTATGTAAATAATTACAGATATAAATGCAAATGCGTACAAGCATGTCTCCATCATTCTTTGAGTATTTCCAGGATTCTGGGAGAGAAGATATGTTAGCCTGATCTTCCATGTTCCCTGGTCCAGACATAAAAATTCATTTTTTTCTTCAAAGAGGCTCCCATTATCATCTACTGTCTACATAAAGATAGATACATGTTTGTGCATTTCTCTGCATGTAAATGTATGTATGAATACAGAGAAATCAATCATTTTACATGTAACAAATCTCCTTTAATGTCTGCTGCCCCATCCCCTTCTCTGCAGATACTGTCCTAACTCTGCTAGTTCTTTGCCCCCCAGGTGGGGCCACAGTGCCATGCAGAAGTCCCTGCTCTGGGTCTGGATGCCCCTAGACTCAGTGGTTTTTTAAGGCCTAATAATCCTAGTAATTCCTTCACAAGTCTTCACATTTTATATTAGGTAGGCAAAACACTTCTCACCTAACTTGATTGCCTCAGGGGTGGTATAAAACCCCAGAGAGGTATTTTTAGACTATTATCGAGGCTTCATTATCATCCTGAGTGTTAGGATTTTCATATTCTTAGAAGGACTAAACTCCCTATGCTAGGATTACGATCTCTGCCAAGCGGAGGGAACATGTGCTTTTTTTTATTGGTTGCAGATGGCTGACTTCATAAGGAAGTATTGAGAGAGGGCTTGCATACGTCCAGTTACCAGATATTGAAATTCTGATGAATATATGAGTTGTTATAAGTTTTTTTTTAAACTATGGAGACTTATTCATTTCACTTGCAGAATGGATTAGTACAGGCCCATGAGAATCTTATAGTCAAATTGGCAAGAAAGAAAATGGAAGAATGGAAGTCTAACTGCATCTTCCATGCTTAGGGTATTTGATGTTTAATTTTTTGTGTGTGTGTGCTTAAAGGATGAAAAGGAAATAATGAAATGGAAGTAAGAAAATTAGCAATTTTAATATTCTAGGCTAAGGGATATTTTATAACTTCCAGAAGTTAATGTGTTTATTCTGTAAAATTATGTATTTTTTCGAAAGGAAGAGAGAGCGAGTGATCATGGGGGAGGGGAAGAGGGACAGGCAGAATCTCAAGCAGACTCTCTGCTGAGCACAGAGCCCAGCTGCCTATGTATCTCAATCCCATGATCCTGAGATCATGATCTGAGCTGAAATCCAGAGTCAAACACTTAACCCACCAAGCCACCCAGATGCCCCTATTTTGTAAAATTATATTTTGACCTATTAAAATGTTGAAGCTCATCATGGAAGTTAGCAGCTCATGCACAAGGAAATTATGGGAGGAGGGAGTAGAAATCATTATCAAGGCCATAAATTAAGAGAGGCTATTCATTGAGAGGTGGAGTGGGATATCAGTCCATGAAAATGTAAAATCTCTTTAAGAGTCAGACAGAAATCATATTTTATCTTGGCATCTCCAAGACCTAGTTTGACTGACACATTAGTCATATAACTGATGTGTGTTGAATAAATGACTATAATAAGCATAGTCACCAATGGGAATCTCTGGCATGTTGTGCAATGGGCAAGATTCATCCACGTATGTACCACAGTGAATAAATGGGTGGAAGTATTTTCAGCCACGGTATTCAGTGACATGGCCCACAATGACGATGGATCTTGCTCTAACAGCACCAGATAATGTTAACTAAGTTCTCTACATTGTGATGGGCCCTTAACCTTGTGTGTGTGTGTGTGTGTGTGTGCGCGCATGCGTGCACACACGCATGCGTGTGTAAGAGCGTTAACTACCTAGCCCACAATTTCCTAGAGTCATGGCTACCAAGGGCCAGGATATTCCAATGGGCATATCCAGCATGAGCCAGTGGTAGGAAGGAAGTATGTCATAACATTGCTTCAGAAAGAAATGATTCAACTTACACATAAGTAAAGCCACATAGCCCTTAGATAAGTGTTACCCTTTCAGATCTGGGTATAGCATTATCCTTTTAGTATAAAAATACTCATAGGGTAAATGACCATAGTTTAAATGATGTAAAGTTAAAAATAAAATTGCTTTTAATCTCCTACCTATTCTTTGCCACTGCGCTATTCCCATATCCTTAGTGCCCAGTCCCAGATAGCAGAAACATGTTTCAACTTGTTTCTGTATGGTAGGATTTCTAATGATGAAGATGTATGTCAATGTCCTACTTTGAAGTGACTTTCTGTTTCTAGATAAACCTGATTATCATAAAGACACTGACTAAAAAAGGAACATTACAAGACTAAATCCCGCTAATACTCAGAATCTTATCTTAGATAACCCCATCCTGGTATGGCAGAGTAGATTTCCTTAGTGTTAATAATAAAAAGAGAGATTAACAGAGAAAGCTTCATACTCATGAAAACTTGCTTTAGTAGAAAACAAATATCCTTTCTCATTTAGTTGATAAGCAGGCAAAATGAAAGGAATACAATTACATCGATTTTTTTAAAATTTCTATTGAGTTTCCTTCTAATGAGTTACTTAGGATCTTCAAGATATATTTATTAATTTTTCACCCAAATTAAGTTTGAATAATTGTGTTAGGGGATGATCCTAGGTAAGCATTCCATTCACTTGTCCATTCATCCATTTAGTCAATAATTATTCATTAAGCTAATCTTTGAATTTTTCCTACTTAGCTTCTTTTCAACCTGTAGAGTAGGCTATTCAGAAATATTGAAGCAAGTTAGGAAGTTGTATGTCTTGCAGACCATGGGTTTGAGCTCAAACATTTCCTTATTTGAGAATTAATAGTTCTGAAAAAGAAGTAGTAGCTTTATTACAATCGATTTCCTACGCTGTCTTTGGGTCTGGGCCCATGGCTCTCCTGGGAGAGAATTTTGGCCCGTGGCTCTGCTGAGTTACCGGGAACTGTGATTATAGATGTGAGGCTGTCACTCTGTCCTAGGAGCTGACTTTAGAGCCAAGAAGATTAACTGATGCCGGAATGAGAAATAAAATTCAAGAACCTTAAAGAAACTCTGTAGATTTACCCGGGATTAAAAAAAAAAAAGAAAAAAAAAGTTATTAAGCTTTTTTTTAGGTTCAAGATACCATCAAACCTGCCTTCCCATGCAGGAATCTCCTTTTTTTATGTACGTAAAATGATTCTTAAAAAGAAATGAAATAAGGACAAAAAATGAAAAGAAAATAGATGAATGTCAAGAGTCATTTTTCATGCAGAATCACAAATGCAAAGAGAATCTCTCAAAAGAATCCAGTTAAACTTTTCACATAAATGAAATCATCTTAATAACATGACTAGCAGAAGCCCTGTGTCTCTGCCTTAAAAAGCCTCAGATTGTTTTTCTGAGATAGGATGAGGGTATTATATCCCTATTAGAATTCTGAGATTTCTAAGCCACTGGCAAAGAATTTTTACCCTACTAATCCATTTGGTCTGTTCATACAGTGGTTTACCCCTGCGGGTGATGAAAGTTTGTGCCACAATTTATTCTGTGGGTGACTTTAGGAGCTGTATCTAAATCATATGAAATGGAATTAAATAGTCACCCCCTAAGCTAAGAGAGATATATTCTAAGACCCCTGGTGGATACCTGAAACCATGTATAGTACTAAACCTTGTGTGTACTATGTTGTTGTTTTTTCCTATACATACCTACCTATGATGACGTTTAATTTACAAATTAGACACAGGAAGATATTCACACCAATAATTAGTTACAAAGTAGGACACTTAAAATAGTATAATAAATATTAATTATTTATTTATATATAAAAATTATTTATTTATATATATAAATAAATTATTTTATATTATATTATAAATATATTATTTATATTATATATATTATATATTTATAATATATATTATAAATATATTATAAATAAATTATATATAAAAATAAATTATTTATTTATATATATAAATAAATAGTAAAATAAATAAAAAATAAAATAATAAAAGTTACATGGCTGTGGTCTCTTTCTCTCTCTCTCTCTCTCTCTCTCTCTCTCTCAATATGGCTTATTGTATTGCAATGCCTTTCTTGTGATGATGTGAGATGATAAAATGCCCAGTGATGAGATGAAGTAGGGTAAAAGACATAGGCTTAGTGACCTAGCATTAGGCTACTACTGACCTCCTGGTAAGTCAGAAGAAAGCTCATCTGCTTCCAGACCACGATTGACTGTGACTGACTAAAGCTCTGGAAAGTAAAACCACGGGTAAGGGGGGACTATTGTAACTCTCACAGATCTTCAAAGAGCAGATTCATGAAAATGGAAGACTGTTTTAGCTCTTGGAAGATGATATTTATTTTAATAATTTTGGAATTTGAATGTACTGCAGATATTGACAGATGCACCACAGCATTCAGATGGGAAAAAATGAAACACTGTGTTTGAGAGAAGTTCTCTTTCAGTTGCAAAGTCCTCTGGCCTCAGACTTATGATTTTCTTTCCACACAACTCATAAATTTCTGTCTGCATGCATTTACTTTGATATGATCCAGAATTTCATTCTAGCTGTCCGCTTTCAATTCTGTCCTGGTGCTCAATTTCTTTATTCTCTTTGGTTATCTTGTTTGATCTGACATCCTTCTATTCTTTTTTTTAATATTTTATTTATTTATTTGAGAGATACAGCAAAAGAGAGCAGGACCGGCGGTTGGAGGCAGAGGGGGAGGGAAAAACCCAATGCAGCTTGATCCCAGGACCCCGAGATCATGACCTGAGCCAAAGACAGATGCTTAACCAATGGAGCCACCCAGGTGTCCAGATTTCTTTCCCTCTTCATTGTCCAGCTTCCTTCACCGTGGTTTGGAGGGCTGTTTCCACAAACTACACATCATTGTAATGGGATTAATGCTTTATCCATGAAGGGTATGGGTATATTTATCCTGCAGGTTAATAAAGAAAATGTAAGAATTGAGACCTATTTAGTGCACACTCAGAAATGATGATCGAGGCTAAGTATAATTAAGAGACTTACTATTTTCACACTAGCTGTGGTTCTCAATATAATCACTACATTCTTTATAGTTATGGTTAAAATTGCAAAAGCAAAGTATAAGAAAAAAATAGCTCTGAACTATTTAATACATTTTTCAGGGAATTTCAAAATTGACGTTAAGGACAATAGCATTACATGTCGATGCTTTTGTTATGATAGACTTACATTTATCCCAAAAAAATCATTTTTAGATGAAGCATAGCTTGTTTTAAAAATTAATCACTATTACAAATAAGAAAATTATTATTACATTTATCTTAGATGTTAAAAATTTACTTCTGAATATGTCTTAATGATCTGGGTATGTAAACAAAATTACAATTATTCTATAATTCTAAAGCTATTTTCTTTGCCTCTTCAGTAACAGTTGGTATTTTCCAGGAAATCTAAAGGACACACGCTTTTCTGGATTTCTTCCAAAGCAGTACATTAAATGACCTTGATTGTGCTTGGAATTTCAATTGGAAACCCCTAAGCTTGGGTGTGAATTCCAATCGGAGGTTTTTGTTGAATTTCTACTGAGGCACTATGTATAACAGTACAAAACAAATTGTGACAAAATAAGCCTCTAAATGACATTTGAGGATAATTGAAAAAATAATAAAAAATTGGACATCAGTAATATGACTGAACATCATATATATATGTACATATATATATAGTTCAAGACTCTTTCTAACTGTGACATTTAATAACGAATCCCCTTTAATACATGTAAAGAGATATTCGATTGACTTTTCTGTTTTTTTTCTGAGTACCAGTAATGCTGTTGTAATATAGAATATCATCTGTGGTCATAATTTAAAAGAAAAAGAGGTTATCAACTATTTTTTTCTTATTTCAATAACTTTACTTGGTACATGTTATTAAAGTACTACTCCTAATAAAGCATCTGTGTTTTCCATGTTGATCCCTTGCAGCTGGCCAGCAAACACTATATGGAAATTAATTTTTAAAAACTTTCACCAGGACTCTTGTGCTTGTGACTGAAAAAGCCAAGAGACATGAACATGGGTTTGGGGTATCTCAGAATATTTAGTCTCTTGAAATTACAGTAATGAATGCAATTAGAAGGGACACATCCATGGAAAGAAAGCAACCTATGCCTATAAATGGTGTAACAAACTGTCTTAGAAAAGCATCCAGAGATTTAAAAAAAAAAAAAAAGAAAGAAAAGGAAAGCATCCAAATAAATGACTTTAAAGAGTCTATCTTGGCAAATACATGGTGAATGAATAGAGCAATGATATTGCAAACAACTCTCATAATATTAGAAGAATTAAGCAGTTACCTTATTAAACATTTTAATTTAAAAATTTGTAAATGCTGAGTAGAACACTTTTTTTTTTTTACATATCATGAGGTACGCAAAGAAAGTATAAATTCTTGTCCTTGAAATACAATCTTACTAGGAAAAAAAAATGTCAATTGGATTAGAAGGAGGTAGTAGTCTATTATTATATGTTAAATTCCTACACTCTGTATAATGACGATAGTTAATTTTTATTCAGCGCTTTACCTTCTTTATCATAGAAACTCTATGACATAGGCTCTCTTCTCATTCTTCATTACACCTATGGAACCAGAATCACAGGATACTAGTAAGCTTGCCCTGATCCCAGAGGCGTGATCTCAGTGTTGCAGACTTACTACGGCATTGAAGTTTTCACGCACTGAACCACAGCTATAAAAATTTTGAGGTGAGACGTCAGTATAAGTGGAACAGTCAGGAAAAGTTTCATGCAGTTTGTGGCACTTGATTTAGGTCTCAAAGAAGAGTTTGAATCTGGAGTGTATTAACAAACCTAGAAAACCTGTGGCTAAGAGGAAATTTTTTACCAGATTAACATGGTAAAATTGGGAGCTGAGACGAGTTTAGATTGAGCGGATAAATTGGGTCAGAATTTTGTCGATTTGCAAGGTAGTAAAAAATTATGGATTTTACACTCTAAGAGGTGGGAGATATTGACTATTTGGGAGATTTATACAAATTATCTATACATATTTCTTGCACAGACCTTGCAGTCAGTGTTAAAGAATAGTCTAGAATAAATGATTACAACACACCCTATAAGGTATAATGGTAGGTACTTAGAAATAAGCACAGCCAAACAAGAGGAGGTACATCGCTGGAAGAGGTGACATCTGGGCTTTGCTGGAAGGAAAAAATAATGTTCTAGCAAGATTCACCTGACACTAATGTGCAGAAGGAACTAAATATGAGAAAACTGGATGTCAGGTAGCAAGAATTAGAGATATTATGTGGTATAATCAGATGCCAATTCATTTTAAGCATGATGAATTACTCATCAGAAAGATAATTAACCCTAAAGAATTATAGTTTTAGAGTAATGTTATATGTAAATAAGATGTTTCTATGACAGTTAATTTACTTATCCTGACCACGAGGCTAATAAGACCAGGATTATGGGCTTACTTGTTCGGTTCTGTGACCTTGGAGTACAAGTCCATCAAGAATTTAAAAGTTTCGTGTGCCTGGGTGGCTCAGTGGGTTAAAGCCTCTGCTTTCGGCTCAGGTCATGATCCCAGGGTCCTGGGATCGAGCCCCACATCGGGCTCTCTGCTTGGCGGGGAGCCTGCTTCCTCCTCTCTCTCTGCCTGCCTCTCTGCCTAATTGTGATCTCTGTCTGTCAAATAAATAAATAAAATCTTAAAAAAAAAAGAATTTAAAAGTTTCCTCACAGAATGACAAATAATGTGAAAATTTCCATAAAGTCTATGCCAATGATGGTTAACATTGAAAAAAATAAAACCTTTGAAAATATTTATTCAATTAGGTGTGAGCCAGGAGCATCATCACAAATAATTATAATACCTAATCAACAAGATTTACGCAATGCTTTCCAAGTACAGGTGAATGTCAGATCATAACCATATAGGGTTTTATTTATTCATGCATAGTCTCCCCAGCACTATTGTCTATGTAATAATCTTCAAGGCTTTTGTCTAATAATGAGAGCGATAATGGTAACAATAATGAGAAAATAATATCCATCACTCCTCAAATAATTTGGAATTAGGTAGAGTAAAAAAGACTAGCTACCATTTATTTAGCACATAACATATAGGCATTATATAAATTAACTTTCACATCTTATGAGCTAGGAATTTTTACAAACATATAACAGATGACTAAATGAGTTTCTTACAGCTAGTGGGTATCTGAGCTAGGATTGACACGTGGGAATGATTACAAAGCCCACTGAATTGTCTACCATACTATACTTCTTCCTATATAAACGTTATTTATGACTCAGGAATATTTTTATTTTGGATGCTTTCCTGCTCCAACAGCCCAAAATAAGTGTTTTAGTTATTGCAAAATGTAGAAATGTAGGCAGAGAAAACATACAAGGATTTGCCCATAAAAGTGATTACATCTCAAGTCATTGCAGTTCCCACAGTTCTTTTGTGGCAACCAGAAATTTAGATTTTAAATTAGAAATCCAAACTCCAAAATAGGAAAAAGAGGAATATCTGTCTTCGAATCCAATCCCTTGGGCAGCATAAGAGGGATCCACGATCCTGTCTGATGGGCTTCCCTACACAAACTCAGCCTGCCTTTTCTTTTCCCTGGGTCTAGCTCTTGAGATCACAGTGGGAAGAGAGGGCAGAGTAAGACTTTTATCCTAGTTCTCTCTGCTGTCATCAAGACTGGTGCCAATAGTTCTCCAGCAGCAGTGACTCCCTCCACGTGCATGTTCCTGAGGCATCATGCCAAGGCAGGCAGAGGGTCCTTGGGGAAAAAAATGGTATTTTCTTTTTGGTTGAGCTATCGAGACTCCTAGGTCTAATCCACCTCTAAAACTTTATAAGTTTTAAGAAAGTTAATAAAGGTGACCCAATACTATTGATGTTCAAGGGATTGAAAGAATCTGGAATTTCTCTTTCCTTAGCCTCTTGCTAGCTTCAGAAATTATCCTGCTGTCTGAAATTTTTATCAATGATTTCAAACATTTACTATTAATTCATTTAAACAAATGGTAGGCATCTAATGTATGTCAGGTCTGGATAAATGAACCAGAGGAATTTGCTGCCTAAAGAATCAGGC
>PISX010009937.1:0-73099 GCA_004024625.1 Mellivora capensis | reverse complement strand
TGATTAGCAATGAAGGTGCACCTGCTCAGGACGCCGGACTGGGCATTCCATCGCCT
Source organism: Mellivora capensis (assembly GCA_004024625.1). Lineage (NCBI taxonomy): Eukaryota > Metazoa > Chordata > Mammalia > Carnivora > Mustelidae > Mellivora > Mellivora capensis. The sequence continues at coordinate 73,043 of PISX010009937.1, read as the reverse complement.
CTCACCTGAGGTTGCCTCAGACTCCTGCCCTGAAGAAAAACCTGACCTGGCACTCACACTGTAGAACGCAGAATCTCGGTGAACCCTGTAACTGAGATAACGGAGCCCATTAGGTTGCAAACTTCTCTCCCTCCAATTTATTTATTTTTATTTTTTTTTTTATTTGTCAGAGAGAGAGGGAGAGAGAGCGAGCGAGCACAGGCAGATAGAGTGGCAGGGAGAGGCAGAGGGAGAAGCAGGATCCCTGCCGAGCAAGGAGCCCGATGTGGGACTCGATCCCAGGACCCGGGATCATGACCTGAGCCGAACGCAGCCACCTAACCAACTGAGCCACCCAGGCGTCCCTCGCCCTCCAGTTTAAATTTCCTCACATGATCTTCTGAAGAGGATTTCTCTTCACTTTTCAAAGACCCTCATCTCTAAACTTGGATATATCCTTCCCCCCAAACTCCCTAAGATTGTGTTCTATCAATTTACTAGCACCTTTTTGCATTTTTTTATCTTTCTCTTGCCACTGGATTCCTACCCTAAGCTCTCAAACACATTAATCTCTTTAAAGGAAACCTCTCCATGCAAACTGATACAGCCACTATGAGAAACAATGCGGAGACTCCTCAAAAAATTAAAGATAGAACTACCATATGACCCAGTAATTCCGCTACTGGGTATTTACCCAAAGGAAACAAAAATACTAATTCAAAAAGATATATGCTCCTCTATTTTATTGCAGCATGGTGTATAATAGCCATGATATGCAAGCAGCCCAAGTGTCCTTCCATTGATAAATGGATAGAAAAGATGTGGTACACACACACACACACACACACACACACACACACACACGGACTATTACTCAGCCATAAAAAAGAATGAAGTCTTGCCATTTTCAACAATATGGATGAATTTAGAGGGTATAATACTAATACCCTCTAATTAAAATGAGTGAAATGAGTCAGTCAGAGAAAGACAAATGCCATATGATTTCACTCACGTGTGAATTTATTTGTTCATAAAACAAATGAACAAAGAAAAAAAAGAGACAAACCAAAAAAAGACTCTTTTTAACTATAGAGAACAAGCTGGTGGTTGTCAGAGGGCAGCCCGGGGGGGGGGGCGGGGGGGCAGGGTGACGGGGCTGGAGATGAGTGAAACAGAGAAAGGGGATATAGAGTACACTCATCCTGATGAGCACTGAGCAATATATAGAATTGTTGAATCACATATTGTACACCTGAAACTAATACAACACTGTGTGTTAACTATACTTGAATTAAAAAATGAGCTAAAAACAATGAAGAAAATTATTTAAAAGAAGGGGGGGAAATGAAGAAAAAAAAAATAAGGGAAAACTCCCCAAACACTGCTGCTTCTTCAAGGTATATATTCTTCGCCACAGTTCTTTCACAGGTTAAAGTCCTGACAGAAAAGTAACTTCCTCAGCTTTTTCCTTTTTTCCCTTCTTTAACCATCTGAAAGATGGTTCTGATTCCACTGCTTGAAGTATGCACATTATTAGGTAAGCTAACCACTGATCGATAATCGCCTAAGTCAACGGCCTCTGATCAGCGCTTATCCTGCTGGCCCTCTCTGGGAACCATTTCTTGAAGCTCTCTCTTCTGCTCACAGCCAACACTCCTCCTTCTCTCCTTGCAGATGGCTCCTATGTCATCTCCTCCACAACTCTTCCTCCACCTGATTAAAGGCGGGTATCTGCCAAAATGCTACCTTTGCCTTCTTTTGTCTTCTGTCCACATTCTCTTCTTTGGAGATCTCACTACTCCCAGATCTCTACCACTGTGAGAAAGATTCCCAGGCCTCTCTCCATCCATGGCCACCCTCCCCAGTTCCAAAACTGCCTCCAATTTATTTAATGAACATATCCACATGGATGTCTTGGAGGTACTTCAAACACAGCAACCTGAAACACAAGTGGTCATTAACCATATCTCAAGCCATCACCATCCAATTAGACAGTAAGAAACAGAACACAGGAATAGGCACAGGAAGTCTTTCTTCTTATAGTGACAGGTAGATGCTTAAGGGTTGGGAGAGTGCCTTCCTCAGCTTCGTATACAATGTCAGAGAATCTATGGTTTTGAACACCATGAACATGACAGAGTATTTCCTCCATGACTGCTCTAAGGACCACAGTACTTAAGGTCTGCCCTAAGGAAATAAGAAAGTAAGAGAAAGCCTCTCCATCCAGTCACTTGGATCCTTACCTCATCAGATGGCCTTAGAATTGCCTATTTGCTGCTTCAGTAATAAATCAAAATGACAGAAATCTTAAACTGACTTGTGATTCCTGCCAGTCTTTGAAATCAGAGTAATCTTTATGGTATGGTGTAGCTCACTTCTCCTTTTGGACCTTCCACTTCTAAACTCAGCAATGTCTACCACTTTGAATGCCTATGTACGGTCTCCTAATAGAAATTGCTTCGCCTTCCTGGAAAGACTACCCCACATTGCTATCCTAAAAGATTTTCATCCTTTTGTTCTCTCCTTTAATCCACCCTTGACACGGCCACAGGATTGGCCATTTGGCTGCTCTGTGCCTTCTAACCTGTCAACCATTAACAGGCCGCCCTACCCAGCCCATAAGTTCCAATGACATTCATGTACTCAACATCCAGAAGCAGAACTTAAGGGTTCTCCCATCTCTGGATCTTCTTGTTCCAGCTGTCCTCTTAGTTTGGATGCCAAAAACCTTTCAAATCCCTAACCCCTCCTTTTTAAAGTTCCAGCTCAGATACTCGCTCTTCTAAGAAATTTTGGCAGGCTCTCTCCTCATTCATCCCTATAGCCCAACCTTATGTCAGAGCCTGAATACTCCCTCAGCCCTTTAGTACTCTGTGTTTCTACCTGTGCCTATGTTGATCTTCTGAACTAGAATTTTAGGCCAAGAGAGTGTGAGTCATCTTTGTAATGCCCAGAGCACTAATGATACATTCAACACATAGAGAGTAGTATATTAATGTGGGAAAACACTAGACATGGAGTCACAAGAGCTGGTTCAAGCCACAACTCGGTCACTTATGTGATAGTAGTGATTTCCATCAAGTCACGTAACTTTTGTTTTTCAGTCCCCCTCCCCAATAAAATGTAAAATAGCAACTCCTTAATTTGAGAATATTCAAAGGAACAAGAGGAAGAACAGACAGGAAAGTTCTTTGGAAAACCAGTATAAAGCAAACAAATATAAGACAGTATTACTAGAATGTTTTAAAACACAGTGTGTGTTGATAAAGATGGGCTCTTTCTACAAAAGAAATGCTGCTATAAATGATTAAGTGCTGGCTACAGAAACTCGAGACAAAAACATCAGAGGTTTGCTCACTGGTAACACTTGATCTCTTTAAGATTATTACATTGTTTTATTATACTGGAGTGTAATATGCTAATCAAAGTCTTAAAACTCGATTTTAAAATGCAGCAGTTTGTAGCCTTCTGTAACTTCAGGCATTAATTTGGGTAAACAGTCATTATACTACACTCATATGCCTAACTCCTCAGTTATACTTTCGACATAAATGTCAATTATGCGAAAGAGCTTTTGAAAAAGAATCTGTATCATTTTTTCTTATGATTCAGTTAACAACCTACCTTCTCACTGACCAATGTAAATGAGCTTGTAAATTTCAAGTTCTGTAAGGGGTCTCTTCAATGCCAGCCCAACCCCCAACATGCACACGTTTAACACCATGTCTGCATTACTTCTGAAAAGAAGAAACCCACTGTGCAGCAGGCAGTGTGAAATATAAGGCAGCTTTACACTGCATTATGAAAGCAAAAAAACAGCCAGCTGTGAGTTAGAAATAGAACAAAATTTCGAGTTGCAAACCCAAGGGACCTTCAGGTAACATTGAAAGTATTCCTTAATGATGAATAGCTGATTTCATTTCAGACCCACTAGGAACACTGTAGGATATATTTAACATTTTAATTTTTGGCTTCAAAAAGCTTTAAACCTGTTGGTCAGACAGAAGCGTGGCGGTCACAGCGGCCGATCTATCCATCAAGTCCAACATGGCTGGGCTCCACCAGCAGACCCTGACACCAATTAGGAAACTGAAATAGCGAACTGCTGCTATCAGGTTACAGTTTTGCCAATTAGAGCACATCCTGGGTGAGAGCTACCAATGAACACTGGAACCCAGGGTCAGGAAGGAGAGGTGAAAAGCACCTCATGCAATGAATGCGACATGAAAAAGAAAGATTGCGGGAGGGACAGAGAAAAGAAGCAAGACAGTCTAAAATCAAACAGTACATTTTATTGTTCACTTGTCAAAGACATGCAGGCACTAAGACAAAGCAAAAGCAAGGCGCTTCCCTTGGTCTCTGTCCTGGAAGGAACTGCTTATTGGCCAGCCCAACTCGGGAGCCCATCGCTGTGGTACGTGAGCACTGAACCTGCCATCTCCAACTGTTCCCTTTTAGTCAGGATTCACAAGTTAAGCCAGCTCATGCAGGGTCTGAACGTCAAAGACAGACCACTGATAGACACATATCAAAGTGCTGGAAGGACAATATTTCAGATCAGGCTCATTACTGGCACACGAACCTTTTCTGCTAAAATTTCTCTTTTTTACATCCTACAAAATTTTAAGGACCTCCTTTCAATTTTTCCACCTGAGTGTCTCTTCTAAGCCACAGCTTATAGCCCTGACTTACCAAAACGTCATAAAATCTAAGGACCTCAAAATCTTCCCCCTTGAGTCCTTTCATCTAGTCACCGTTTCCTGCCTCAGAATACCTTCTCTTAATTCCATTTAATCTTCTGGCTTTGAGGGACTCCCAACTGATCCTTTCTGCTCTGTGTCATCTGAAAAAGCAAAAGGCAAAAAAGCAAGGCTGACACGAAAACCTTCCAGAGTGTGGAAGTTTGGGACTATAGCTGTCAATTTCAGAATCAGATAGAAACCCAGGTCTGGATCACTTCCACAAATGTGAAACAGATTCTGGCTTGAGTCAGATGAAAATGATAGACAAAAATTTCCTACACATGAAAAGGAACTTTAAAAAGCATTTTTTAAAAGCATTTTTCAAATGCTAAAGTGCTATTATTCATTTATCAACTGAGTCACAATTGTTACAACCTATTTTCCACAGGATCTGATGTCAGGCTCATTGTGGTGACTCAAATTCAACTCTGGTGGCTCTCTGTTCTGCTGCTATGAGTTTTGTGAGAACGAGACCAAGTGATTCTAATGATGTACACTCAGCCTGCTTTCTACATATTTATTTGCAGAAAAGCATACATTTCAATGATGGACATGGAAAGCATCAGTCAGAATTTATCATAAGTAGCTTCTAAATTGTTCTAAGGCCCTAAAAACATAAAAGATATCTTTCCTCTAGAAAGGAGGTTGTCAACCTTGGCTGCCAGTTAGAATCATCTGGAAGCTTTGAAACATGTTGCATTCTAGGTCCTACCCTGCAGAAATGTTTTCATTTTTTTTTAAGCCCCAGTTTGACTTGGTCCATATCTGGGTCTGCTGGTCCTTCCTTCCAAAAAGATACCACAGGTCGAAACACCAAAATACAGCACAGCTAAGACAAAGATCCCAAGTATTTCAAAGGTTTATTACACACACAGGCACGGACATGGCTAGCGGAGTCTGGGAGCAAAAGGGCCACAGGTAAAAGGGCTCCTACTCCAAGGTGCAAGGAGTCAAATGAGGCCAGCTGCTGGTGATACCCATGTAGAACTGAAGCCCACCAGTGGGGTTTCTAATGAATGCCAGGTGAGGACGAGCTTCTGGTGGTCCATTCCGGTTGCGGGGAGGGAGGTATCAAAAGGGAGGAGACGGTGCACTGCTCAGTCTTGCTGGGAGTAGCAGAAGTGAGTTCAGTGGCAGCATCTGACAATTTCCACCCTAGTAGATGCTTCAAGGTTGGACAAAATGTCATTTATGCTGGGAGTGACTTATCATGCCCAACTCTATTTCTCTAGAGTAGCCAAGCAGAGAACCACTACTCTAGCAGCGCTTCTCAAATTTTAATGCACGTATTTACCTGGGGATCCTGTTAAAATGTAGATTCTGTCTCAGTAGATCTGGGCTGGGTCAGAGAGTCTGCACTTTCAACAAGCTTCCAAGTGATAGCAATGCTGCTGTGCCATGGCCTGCACGGCCCTGTTCTTCAGAACAGTCTCCCCTTGAGTTACAGGCCTCTCCCCAATGAAAATCCCGTGGTGGCCTTTGGCTGACACATTCTGGGTCACTTTGGAACATCTGTAGGTACTGGCAAAACTAACCACCCTGAGAATGGGGCCCAGATAAGTGGAGAATTACTATAGTCATCTTACTCCATAGTGCTGCTCCTCAAATATTTCCTGCACTTGTTAAATAAGTGGATATGTGTATATCTGCTTATTTTCCAACTGTCTTCTCACTAGAATGGATACTCAAAGTGGCAGCATGTGTGTCAAGCCTCCCACTATAACCCTAGAGCCTTCCAGCATGGCACGGACACCCAATTTTCTGGCTCAAGGAGGGACAGCATGAGAGGACATGGGCACCGCATGTCACGCTGGTGTTTGGTTACCCCAGTCTGTGCTACCAGTTCATTCTGGGCAAAGACAAGTGGGGCAACAACCGCAGTCTTGCCTTCTGGCCAATACTTAGGTAGGTCTGCCTGGCAAAGGGAGCAAGATGATAAAGACAAGAGACTATCCTGCATCTTCTCAATTCTACTTTTTTAAGATTTATTTGAGAGAGAGAGAGAGCGCGCGCAAATAAGTGGGGCCAGGGTAGAAGGAGAGGGGGATAGACTCTCAAGCAGATTCCCTGCTGTTATGCCTGAGTATAACCCTCAATCTCAAATCCACGGGATGCCCCCAAAGGACCATGATGAAATGGCAAAGGAGAAACTCTGAGCCTTAGGAAAGATATTAATCCATCCCAGAATTCAATCACTCACAAATGCCTACTAGCAAAACTACTTAAGGTCCCACAAAATTAGAAGTGCAGGTACCAGAGGCAGCATATAAGCGAGTGAGACATAAAACCAGTGAGACTCCGATTTCACTGACAAGCATGGACCTCAGAAGGCCAGCACTGATTCTCAATGATTTTCAAATTGTAGGTTGCTACCTATTGGCGGACTGTGAAATTGTTTTAGTGGATTACAATCCGTTGTCCTTAAAAATGGAAACATAATAACAACGTAAATATGAGGGCAGAAAATAGAATTTCTTGTGTTTATTAATACATCTATGTGCATTGCATCATAACTTAAAATGTATTATTGGAGGTCACAACTTCAAAAAATTTTAAGTATCCATCTACACCAAGGAGGGCTGTATTTCATACAGTGTCACAACTAAATAAGTAATGTTCACAAAGGCACATTTATACTAGAGACTCAATGGCGTACGTAGTAGCTCAAAGCGTGGGTCTGGAGCCAAAGTGATTGCTTAGCGGTGAAAGATGAATTACTTAACTTCTCTAAGCCTCAGTTATTCCAATCATTGGAACAGTAATACTACCACCTCATGCTATAACAATCAAGTAAGATACACGTGGAATTCTGGGCACAGAGCCTGGCAAAAGCAAGTGCTTGATAAAATATTACGCTTTATTATCACTACTTAAATGCAAGTCTGCTATGTCCTTTTACGTTATTTCAGTGGTAAAATACTAGAGAACAGGGGTTAAGGCGACTCATGTGAGCAAGACGGGGATGGCTACCTAAGTAAAAACTGAGGAACTCATCTAATTCTGCAAGAACCTACTTGGAATAAAGCTCGCCATTGCCAAAGGGCAAGATGAAAGAGGCATGAACTCACAGAAATGCCACGAAGTGAAGACACTGTGAGGAAAGAGAGCACAGGTCGATAAAAGGACACATGAACTCCTCCCACCAGGGCACCTGCATCTTGCTCTCCCTTTAAACCATCACCAGTAGCTCCGACCCCGGCCCACAAAAGTATGAAGGACCTTAAGCTCGCCCTGTGTGCCAGCCTTCTTCCAACTGTGAGGAGCCACATGCTGTGTTCTCAAGAACCAATTATTAATTAGAAGCCCTGGAGGGCTGGACGGTGCTTGTTATTATTAAATCCAATATCAAAAAGGGATGGGGATAATTACTATATTTGCTTCTCCAACTGGTCTTGATGAAATACGCTGAAGTTATTCTTGACATAAGTGTCACCACTGGTAAAGCGCTCAATTTGCTGGCATCTCATCAATGGTACACTTGAAACTCCTATTGCTTCCTGTTAAACTAACAGTTTATATTAGGCTAAACACAGTTTGGTAGCCATTGTCAAGAAAATTGGAGTTGCTCAGGCATGGCAGCAGTTACTGATGTTATTTGTTTGGAAGCCTTGTGATTTAGTGAATCACTAGCAATTGTTAAGCAAGTAATTAAACTATAAAGCCAAGACCTGTGATTTTCAGTCTTTTCAAAGCAATAATCATCAAAATTCCAAGTACCATTTAACTGATTCCCTTCTAAACACGCTGGCAACGTTTATGTTGTCATTCATCCAGTTGCATAGTTTATAAAAACTAGATTATGGCCTTTATAGAAATTACATACTGCTCAATGACTTCACTAAACATGAGAGGTTTAAAAGAAAAATTCACAGAAATTATTTAATGAGAAGTGGACATAAGAAGTTTTGGATTTCCTCACACATATGGCTATCTTAGGTTTAGGAATACTTCAAAAGTCCTATTTTTAGGACTGAAATACTAAAATAACCAGACTATTGTTCTTATAACCTTTTCCAAATATAAGAATGCATTATATAAATTTCACAATTTTTCTAAGTGCCTTTAAAATTACAAGCAATTTAGTCTATGATTCATGTACCATACCGACTGCATGCAATTTTTTTTTACTCCACATCTCAATTATGTCTTAATATTATGGGGGCTGAAATGCATTAAATAAATCATATTTCACAGACTCCCGGTAAAGTAATAATACTTACATGCATTTTAGAAGAAATTGGCCTGCATTATAAATGCATTCATAATGTCATTACCTGCCTTTCCATGCTAAGTGAAATATTAGGCAGCAGTGCCTACCTACTTCAAGCCACTGATGAAAGCTTTTAGCAAACCCTGTGCTTTATTCTGTGGCTGGCAATCAGCTCCGTTAGTTAATATAATCCAATGTTTACAAACACCAATTTATCCAATATATAAAGCAGCTCTTGTAATTAGTGAAACATTGTTACTGATTAAGATTTAATCTGGTGGCGAGCATTTCTGTTACATAAAGAGACTGGCGGGTCTTTAATCAGTCAAAGGACACTGCCTTTTCGAGGCACCTTACTACTGTAAAGTGTTTTACTTACAAAGCATACAGCCATTAAGAATATTAATTCATTAGGGGCACGTGGGTGGCTAAGTGGGTTAAGCCTCTGCCTTCGGCTCAGGTCATGATCTCGGGGTCCTGGGATCGAGCCCCGCATCGGGCTCTCTGCTCAGCAGGGAGCCTGCTTCCTCTCTCCCTGCCTGCCTCTCTGCCTACTGTGATTTCTGTCTGTCAAATAAATAAATAACATCTTTAAAAAAAAAAGAATATTAATTCATTAAAAATCTGTATTACTTAAAAACAATACATCAGTGGTGTTATAAAATGGTAGGGGGAAAAAATTCTAGCAAATACCTTCAACAATTTAAGAAAATGTATAGTATCTTAGAGACCTGCCAACACAGCTCTTATCCATCCAACTGTTGATTAATCTTTGGTTTACATCCCTGCCTAACAACTTATAAGGCACTTTAATGTACATTATCTCCGATGATATTCCCAATCATTCTGTGAAGTACTGTGGCTATTAATCATCTCCATTTAACAGATGGGAATACTGAGGCTCATGGACATTACATGACTTGCCCAAGGATATAAAGCTAATAATGGCAGGGATTCACACTCTTTCCTCCATGCTACACTGCAGACTTGGTACATCTATTTCCAGAGTCTGAGTAAACAATCTGAGTAACCCATCAAGAAGAGACAAAAATATAGACTAGAGATTATACACAATTTGGAAATGGGCTGTTCCTAAAGGTTATTTGGAATTTGGTTTGCGGAGATCAATGCATTCGGTCCCAAACCAGCCTAGAGAAGTCCTTATTTAGTCTGTAACATTTCTGAACTATGTTAACACAAAAACTTTGTGATCCTAGGTAACCTAACCACTTGTCTCTAAGGAAACATGCATTTTGCATGGAAATAAGAATGCCAGAAAGCTGTCCCCACATACCACCGTCCAGAGCAGCAGGGCCCCTCCACCATCTTCTCACACATGTATCCCCCATGAGTTCCCCCTGCCATCAGTAAAGGACTAGGAAAGGAGCTCTCCAGGCAGAAAGTTGAGATGTCTGAGCCTGGGGGAGAAGAAGGCAGGAGCGTCCAGAGAGGACCCGGAGCTGTGAGGACCACACTGCCACTGTTCCCCCAAGGCATGGGGTGCGGTGAACGTTAAGTGTGTGAGAGTTAGGGTTGTGGGGAGCTGCAGGGAGTTGAGTAGCAGCAGGCTATCCCCGGACAGATCCATTCTGGATCTCTCAAAAAAAAGAAACTAAGTATTTGCTATGACAGTGGAGGGAATACAATAACCAAACACGCCAGGCCTTAAAGAGATGAGTACTCACAAGAAGAAGATGGGTTTGCATGGTTTCAAATACTGAGAACAGTCACTCGCTTAAACATTAAAGAGTCCTTTGAACAAATAGGAAGGTCTGTGGAGGAGGAGTGAAGAGGGTATATACTCAAGCATCAAAGTCACGAGTATGGGGGGAGAAAAAAAACCTTGAAATCTTGTAAGAAATTAAAAAAAAAATCCTGAAAAACATGTAAGAACAAGTGAGTGTGTGGCATTCCCATTTATATTAATTGTCATCATAATTTCTTCGGTGGTTCAAACTGATTTAATTCAAAATTTCTTTTCCCCAGAGCCCATCCACTAATAAACAGTCCCTACGGACATACTCTCTTTTGAGGAAAACTATTAAACACATGGCTCCATAAAATGTATCACATGGGAAATTACCTCCTCCAAGGAGCTCACTATCTAAAAGGTGTGAGTGATAGGAGGCAAAAACATACCACATCCGTCACGCCCATTAGCATTATTAGTGCTAATGAGAAAGTACATGAACAAGAACACACACCTCTTAATTCGAATGTGTTACCAACAGGGGCTGGATTCGTCGCAGCTCCCGGGATCGAATGTTAGCACAGCACGCTGAAGGACTGCACGAGGCGATGCTTGTGGCGGTTCTGCTGCACAACGTCAGCTATTTAATTACAGTTTTCAAAGCATTTAACACCTCTTGGCACACAGAAGCTGGGTGTGTGTGTGCCTGTGTGTTATGCAGACGGTTCAGGGTTTCAGGTATAACTCAATTATCTGGCGTCCCTGGGAAATCAAGTGCTCCGTGGAAGTGCATGTCTACGTAACTGAGGCTTCTGTCTTCATGCAGCCTAAATCCCTGATTAAATCTTGGCCATCTGCAAAGGAGATCTTTCCTCAGAGTCTTTCATCGCCCTGTCTCTCTCTAGGCAACGGGACAGAAAGAGGTGAAGTGCTTCTGCGTTTTGTTTTATGGATGAACCAAGGCCATCATTAGGGACAGTCATCACCAAAGTACTTTGATAGAGTTGCTACCTTTTATACTTCGTCTCTTCCTCCAACGTCGGGCTTTTAGCAGTCATTTCTCCTGGGATCACAGTGATGGCTTCTAATTTATGGACTCCATGATTCGCTCCAGGCTTGGAGTCTGCGGCATCTTCCATGGACAGGTGGGGGAAATAACTAAATGTGTTAAGAAATACATTCAAGCTTCTCCGTCTGGCGGCAGCCTTCAGCTCACAGCTAAGCCAACAGGGGAACTTGGAAGTACATCCAGTAGCTGTGGCAGAAGAAGCAGTCCAACATGATGTGTTTTCTTCTCGGGTGCACCATGGGCAGCCCTGACAGCTATCCGCACTCCACCACCCAACCCTCCTATCCTGGCCCAGTAAACCACACAGACTACAGTGTAAGGCCAAGCAAGGTTATATCATCTATCAGATTCTTGTACACTGTGGCAGCCGCGAACGCCCAGTTCCTAGGGGTTTGACCTATGGCAAGCCTGTCCATCATGGGCTTAACCAGCTCAAGTCTGCCCAAAGCCTCAGTCAGCTACAGAGGAGCAAGCTGGATGCCCCCGTGGGGCTCTGAGAGTCTTAAATTCTTATTGGGTTGGCCAAGATTCCACATACAAATTCTTTGAGGTCGTCCTCCTTGATCCAATCCACAAAGCTATTAGAGGAAATCCTGACACCCAGCGGATCACGGAACCAGTCTGCCATCACAGGGAGATGTGAGAACTGACACGTGCAGGCCACAAGAGCAGTGGCCTTGGAAAGGTTCACAAGCTTCACCACAGTATTGGTGGTCCTCGCCGCAGCCATGGAGAAGATTCAGTACCCTCAGCTCCACTGTTATTGCTACTACAGCAATGTTTGCATAATTCCTACCTAATAAACAGTTTAGGTAAAAAAAAAAAAAGAAAGAAATATATTGACTAAGCATCAATAAGGCTAGAACCAGGGGCATAAGGAAGAAAAGCACAGAGTTTTATTATTCTTACTAGAACTCAGAAATGGAGAGAGAAAGGTATTGTTGCATTTACCCTGTTGGCTTCCATTTTTAAAAGACAGCAGGGGAACTCTTAGACCCCAGACTCCATATCTAAGATCCAAATCCAACACAACTAAAGAATCCAATTTCTCAATGGCCAACATTCTCTCAGAATAATTTAAAGCTGATGCTTCCCAATCACAGGTGCCTTATTTTTAGGCACACCTATTTTCATCCATTCTTACATGATTCTTCCTGCTAAAGGCATTATCATCTGTGTGTTCAAATGAATGAAAAAGATTATGGTAGGGCAGCGATTCGTTGAATTCTGTCCAAAAATATGTGACTATAACCCAACATAAGAAGGGGTAAGCCAACGTCACTACTGAACAATGGTCCTCAGGTACACAGTCATATTTGAAGACCACAGTTAAAAGAAGGCACTAGATTTCTTACAACTGCATGGTGGTGCTCTGGCTGCAGTTACTGCCTAGGCAGCCACATCTCTGCACCACTCCTGAGGCCATCCTCAGCCATGCTCCACTAAGACTCTCCCTGCTGCTCAGCATAACCACACTTCAGCTCTCAACAATGCTTTTCCTTGTCCTCTTCAAAACATCCCCTCTGAGACCATCAGCCACTCCCCAGGAACAGCTCTTTCTGCAGGCTCTGCTCCCCTACACAGATTTGCGACTTAAGATTCCAACACTTCAACCACAGCCTCCTTATTTTGTCTTTTTATCCTCCTTAACAAACTGTAACTCTCAAACTTCCACCATCTCTAGCCAATGGCCCACTGCCTGGGGCTGCTGTGTTCTCTACATGGCTGGAGACCACAAAAATTAGCAACTCAATCTTGTTCTTCTTAATGCCATCATCTCCCCTGCTTTTCCAGCAAACTGCTGGGACAGATGCGTGGCCAGACAGGGCAGGAATGTAGTCAGGGAGTCAGGAGATGTTTACGAAAAGCACAGGACAAGGCAGGAGAGCACTGGCGCTTGGCTTCCCATGGACAATGGTGGAATCTATGCAGAACTCCCAATCCTTATTAACATGGCCAAACACGAGGGCAGGAGCAGTCACCTACAAGAATGTCACAGGGGTACAGTGATGAGGAGTGCAGGTTTACAAAGCACCGACACACATCTCATCTCTCTGAATTTCCAAACAAAACTCTGAAGAACCCATGGTCATTTGAGAGATGGGTAAACAGAAAGACTGGATTGTGGCCCAAGTCATACATTTCAAGAGCAGGAGAGCTAGGGAGTAAATCACCCTGAGTTACGACTTCCATAAGTGTCCTCTCAGGACCCCCATAACAATTCTAGGCCTGTATTTGTTGACAGGGACCATCCAGGAGGCACAAACTTCTTTCTCAGGAGGTCAAGAGACACGTGGAGCAGGGAATGCAGGGAGTCCCACAAGGCAGGAGAAGAGGAGAACACTATTCTATTTACTTTAAAAAAAAAATCTTTACAGTGACTAGTTTCTCATCCTTGATATAGATGAGAACAAGGATTGAAATAAATTACTTATGATGTATAACAGTTTAATGGAGTATAAAACAGACTCTCTTTTTCACAGTTAGTAAAAGTTGTGGGGTTCTTAATGTTGCCATATCCAGACTGAGCCTGTATCCTACTCATCCAGACTTTTGACAGAAGCATCAATTTTCTAAATTGTTCTCTAACAACTACAAGAAAGAAAATCACTCTCGGTGCTAATAATTGCAATTCTCTGAAGATACTAAAGAACCCACTGTAATTTCACATCATTGAATCCTGTGGCTTTATACATCAGAAGAATTTTCAGACAGTTTCTCCTATGTGTTTTTAATATTAAAAGAAGACATCTGTATGAAGTACACTGAAGAGCTGAAATGATACGAAGGGATCTAGACTGGTATGCTGTAGGACAGCATCCATAAAACATGAAGAAAGAAAATGTATCACACAACCGTCCTCTGAAAAAGCAAACAAGTACTTCCCTTTGTTCATAATGAGAAAAGGAAGAGGGAGCTAAATGAAGTTCACAGGTGAACCTCAATAAATAACAAACTGATGTGATTTATTAGCGAAATCCACATTACACGTGCTGTTCACCACCAGGCAGCTGATTGGCTGTTAAGGGTCACAAAACACCCAGCCATGCAAGAGTAATAAACGGTTTAGTGGCAAATAGAGAGAAGAGACTCTGGCAAACAATGAGAGAAGAAAAGAGAAAGGATAAGGAATAAGAGTGAATAGATCCTTTAAAGAACAAACTGCCAGGTATTTAAAGTCACATCAAGAGCACAAAAATTTATTTACATATACATTCCAAATACTGCATCAAGGTATTTCACTACACAAAGAATAACCGAGGGTCTTGATTATTATGAAAATATTTAATGAAAACAGACTAGTGTTCACCGAACAGATGAATAGAATCAGTAAAGAAATTTTAAAAATTAATGATCATGACCAGGGAAGTGCCTTGATGAATTTTTTTTAAGGTGTAAATCTACAGTAATATAAATAATGTGGTATTGGCTCAAGAATTGGCAAATATAGCAACTGAGCAGAATTCAAGACCAGAAATAGCCTTAACTGTGGGGTGCCTGGGTGGTTCACTCGGTTAAGCCTCTGCCTTTAGCTCAGGTCATGATCCCGGGGTCCTGGGTTCAAGCCCCGCATCAGGCTCCCTCCTTGGAGGGGAGCCTACTTCTCCCTCTCCCTTTGCCTGCTGCTCCTCTTGCTTGTGCTGTGAGTATATCTGTGTGTGTGTCAAATGAGTAAATAAAATCTTTAAAGAAAGAAAGAAAGGGCCTTAATTGGGCATCTGCCTTCGGCTAGGGTCATGGTCCTGGGGTCCTGGATTGAGCCCTGCATTGAGCTCCCTGCTCAGCGGGGGCCTGCTTCTCCCTCTCCTCCCTGCTTGTGCTTACTCTCTATCTCTGTCACTGTCTGTCTGTCTCTCTCTCTCTCAAATAAATAAATAGAAATAAAAATAAAATTCTACCTTAGAAATTGGTATAAAATAACCAAGATATTTCTAAGGAGAACGGACACATTATTTATTTAAAAACTTGATTCTAGGGGCGCCTGGGTGGCCCAGTGGGTTAAAGCCTCTGCCTTCAACTTAGGTCATGATCCCAGGGTCCCGGGATCGAGCCCCACATCAGGCTCTCTGCTCAGCAGGGAGCCTGCTTCCTCCTCTCTCTCTGCCTGCTTCTCTGCCTACTTGTGATCTCTGTCAAATAAATAAAATCTTAAAAAAAAAAACTTGATTCTAGCAAAACTGTCTATAAAAACCTCATGTGATACCATATTCCAAAATAAATACAAGACTAAATTGAAATTTCATTGTAAAAAATTGAAAGCATGAAAGTAGAAATAAAACTAAATCTTACAGAGGGACACATTGTTCTAATCATGTACTTACTATAAAAAGAGAAGATGGACAGATTTGACAATCTAAAAATTGAAAAAATATTTCAAACAATACTGGAAAATGAAAAAAGGTTATGAATGGGCAATTCAAATTAGCAGAGTGTGTGTGTGTGTGTGTGTGTGAGAGAGAGAGAGAGAGAGAGAGAGAGAGAGAAAACATTCAATATACCCTTTCACCCAACAAATTTACCTCTAGACATTTATCAAAAAACAGAAAACAAATCATGGATGTCTGCAAAGATTTAGCCCAAGGGTATATTCTCCCTAGCTTTGTTGGTAAAATTTTTTAAAAATGGAAACAATACAGGCATCCAAAAATAAGGAACTGGGCAAATATCCAAATTGTACATCCATGAAAAGCTAATCACAAAAAAGTAATAATGCAAAAAAAAAAAGTATGCAATGTATTTCTGTATTAAAGAAGACTTTACTCTATTTTTTAAAAGCTTTTCCTTTTTCTTTAAGATTTTACTGATCTATTTGAGAGAGCACAAGAGTGGGGAAGGGCAGAGGGAGAAGGAGAAGCAGATTCCCTGCAGAGCCCAACAAGGGCTCAATCCTAGGGCCCTGAGATCACGACCTGACGAAGGCAGACGCTTAACCAACTGAGCCACCCAGGTGCCCCTAAGAAGATTTTAAAACAGTAATACAATATCAGCCCAAACCTGTACCTTCCTGTATGTGTGCATATGGATGTCTGTATACACAACAGTAAAAAACAGAAATCACAAAATATTAACAGTAGTCATCATGAGTGGTGGGATTAGGGATGTTTTGTTTTGTTTTTTTTTTAATATTACCAGTACAAATTTTTCTAAAATAAATGTTTGGTTTTATTTTAATATAATCATCTGTATGTTACATAACTGTCTTCCCAAATGGAGCCTTACCGTAAACTCACTCTGTTGCTCTCACTCCTTATCAGCACTCAAAGAACGTCTTCACTGGCTTTATGGGCAGTTACTCTAACTGAGCTCCCTTAGCTTATAAAAATCTGTGTGCACACACGCACACACATAGGCTGCAAATTTACTTTCTCCTTTCCGTGATCTCCCTTCTATTTTTTTCTCTTCTCTAACAGTACTGGTTGGTCCCTCCGAGACACCCTATGCTGCTCCTGACATTAATGGGAATGATTCTCTTAAATCACCATTTAGAGCCATGAAGTCTTCTTGAATTTTTGTTGTTTCTTTAAATCAACTTTTAAAAAGGTTCACCTTAAGATGGTGTTGCCTAAAACTAAAAGAATTAAGTATGCATACAAATGTAAAAATAACCTTAAATTAATACTTTTCAAATAAGATCTAGTATTCCAGACTATTTTTTGTGGCAAAGGAATATAACACAATAGATTAAATTTCTTTAGTAATGTGGGTATCTTGGGTGCCTCATGGTGGCTCAGTCAGTTGAGCATCTGACTCTTGGCTTTGCCTCAGATTGTGACCTCAGGGTCCTGGGACTGAACCCCCAAACCCATCGGGCTCCAAGCTCAGGGGGGAGTCTGCTTGAAGACTCATTTTCTCTCTCTCTCTCTCCCCCCTTCCGCCCCTCCCCCTGCTTGCATGGTAACGCATGTACAAATGCTCTCGTAAATAAATATTTAAAAAAGTATAGTGTGTATATTTACACACACACATACACATCTGTCTCTACACACACACACACAGAGCAATGCAGCTGTCAAGCATCAAAATGAATTCCTATATTTTACTATAAGTTAAAATAGTACATACGATTGAATGACCTCAAACTTCTTTTCTTTAAATGTGATGTAAATGAAACCAAAAAAAGGGGGAAACCAAAAGAAAACATGCAAGAGCAAGCTGAAAAGATGTTAACAAGAAGAGTAAGCAACCGTTTGTGCAATACTCACTGAAGCAAATTCAACTTGCCAAAACAAAATTTGTTTTAAAAGAACTTCTAAAAAGAATAATTAAGCTAGTTAGATAAATACTGAAGATCCACTAAAATGCCTAAAATGCACAATACTGACAGTAGCATACAAAAAGTGCTCATAAGATTTTCTGAATTAAATTGATGAAAACCACAATCTACATCAAGAAACACTAGTTATGGGGCACCTGGGTAGCTCAGTCGTTAAGCGTCTGCCTTTGGCTCAGGTCATGATCCCAGGGTCCTAGGATTGAGCCCCGCATGGGGTGGGGGGATGCTCCCTGCTCAGTGGGAAGCCTGCTTCTCCCTCTCCCACTCCCCTTGCTTGTGTTCCCTCTCTCGCTGTGTCTCTCTCTCTTTCCCTGTCAAATAAATAAATAAATCTTTTTTTTAAAAAAAGGAAAAGAAAAGAAAAAGAAACACTAGTTAGCAACTGTACTAATAAACACTGCAGATTCTATGATGCATAATCTTCAGAGAGAAGACTTTAAAAAGTCACAGACACATTTTAATGGAAAATGATAAACAGAACCATCTATATGCACCCCGTGTCTAAAGAGCCATTAGGAATTATAAAATGGATAAAAGTAGATATTATATCCAGCATTAAAAAGTTATGCCAATGATTACTACATTTGGTCTTGATAAAGATATGTTCAGTTAACCACAGAAGAATAATTTAACTAAAAACTTTAGTTGGCCTTTTTTGGGAAAGAAAATGAGAAATTCAAGAGTACCTCAATACCTTTGGAATGTACCCAATTTGGTTAAAAAAAAAAAAAAAAAAAAAAAAAGTAAGTACCAAACAGGGCCGGGAACAGCATAGGCATTCAGTAAGTATTTTTTGAATAAAAATCAGTCCATTTAGACCCTTATGATTGGGACATCACTTAGAATTCTTCTTGTGTTCTTGCTCAGTTTGGCTGGGAGGCTAAGCTGAGCTAAACTGGACCCCCATGTTATTTGAGGCATCACTCAACTGGGAATGGCAAATGCTAAGTTTATTGTTAGAAGTCATTCAACGTTAACTCCAGGAATTTCTATCCAAAAAGGACTGGTCCCATATTCCAATTTTATAAATATTCCGGCAGAGTAAAAACTTGTATATATAAAACTAAGGTCTAAAGTGATAGGATTCTATGTTAGTGCAAACTTGTGTCTCTAGTACCAAGCTTACAGCCTAATACATATGATATTTTAAAAAGAAATAATGAGGGGCGCCTGGGTGGCTCACTGGGTTAAAGCCTCTGCCTTCGGCTAGGGTCATGATCCCAGGGTCCTGGGATCGAGCCTCGCATCGGGCTCTCTGCTCAGTGGGGAGCCTGCTTCCTCCTCTCTCTGCCTGCCTCTCTGCCTGCTTGTGATCTCTGTCAAATAAATAAATAAAATCTTTAAAAATAATAATAATAAAATAAAAAGAATTAGTGAGCCAATTAATATTACAATCTGTTCAGATAATGTCTTTAATGAGAAGAAATGTCTAAATTGTATAGTTTTTGTTTTTCAATGTTCATATCCACAATAACCTTTATACCATCTTAAAACATTTAACAAGCCACTGTTTTGGGGGTGTTTTTTTTTTTTATTTTATTTTTTTTCAGTATTCCAAAATTCATTGTTTATATATCACACCCAGTGCTCCATGCAATACATGCCCTCCTACGTTTTACCAGGTTTCTCTTCTATAAAAAAATGAACATGAATCAACATTCTTTTTGCTAAACAAGCATAATTTTTACTCATTCTCAGACATGAGCTAATGAGTATTTATTTACAAAGACAGACCACTCTGTCAAAATACTAGAAAATCTAATGAAGATTGTTGCTTTTTAGGTAAACTTAATGTTTAAAGGCATGCTGACATGCTTCTATGTATAGCTAATCACTACAATTAGTGCCTAAATTTATTATGTAGCATCATAGTTGAAGGCATAATTTTAATAATCAAAAATTAAATGGAACAAACCATGTAGCACAAATAACCAGAAACAAAGGCATTTTATCTCACTATCTAAGCACAACTATTTGGTTTTTGTACTAATTTATTTCCCTTCTTGACTGCTTTCCAAAGCAAATTCAGTAACATCTTCACTTTATTTTAAAACTTTACACAAGAAGTTGAGGGAAAGAAAAGAAAAATGAACAAATTTTAAAAAACATCTGATGGCATTAAGAGCACAAAATGAAGAGTTTCTAAAACCACAACCTTAAAAAATGGAGGTACCATTTAAATTCAAAAGAAATATGAAAATGAGAACCACAGATTTTTAAGTTTAAATAAGGACCGTTAAGTTTGTTTGTTTGTTTTTAAGATTTTATTTATTTGACAGACAGAGATCACAAGTAGGCAGAGAGGCAGGCAGAGAGAGAGGGGGAAGCAGGCTCCCTGCTGAGCAGAGAGCTCAGTGTGGGCTAGATCCCAGGAACCTGAGATCTTGACCTGAGCCGAAGGCAGAGGCTTTAACCCACTAAGCCACCCAGGCGCCCCAAGACCGTTAAGTTTTATGTTTAATAAGATAATAGAAAGATTCAAATGTTTAGTGTAATTGCTGAATATTTTTTATTTATTTATTTATTTATTTATTTATTTATTTTCCCCTTTTTTTAAGAAAGAGCGAGTTGAGAGAGCGCGTGTGTGCATGCACCCACACATGTGAGGGGTAGGGGCACAGAGTGAGAGGGGGACACTCAAGGTGGAGCCTGATTTGGGGCTTAATCTCACAACCCTGAGATCATGACCTAAGACAAAAATCAAGAACTGGACGTGTAACTGACTGAGCCACCCAAGTGTCCCTATCTCAATTTATTTCTGAAAGTTATACTTTCTAAGCAAAGTAAATTGACAGTGCACTAAGTGCATCATTTATCTGATGGTGTTATATTAGTAGCACTGCATTTGATAATATGATATATGATGATTATGTTTAAGATAAGCACAAAAACCTGGCTGCCAATTTTCAAGTACTAAACGTTAGAAGAAAAAAAATCTATCAGGTACCCAATTTATATAATTATAAACATTGAGTAAAGTTTGATTTCCTCCTGTGTATGTCAGCTTAATTACCATATTTCAAATATGATATACAAATTATCAGTAAATCTTCAAAAGAACTATTTTCATAAAATAAAAATATGACAATGATATCACAGGCAGCCACAGAACACAGCCATTAGGAGAAAGATGTAGGGGCAAATATAAAAATAAGTGAATAAATAAATACATGAATTCTGTGATATCATTATCAAATAATGAACCTAGTTGGTTTGTTTTTTTTTTTTAATAAACATAAACATCATACTGAGAGTTTCTATTCTGGAACTTCCTTTTTAGTCAGCCATCCAAAAACTCAAGGAAATTGGTCTCGTTACCTTATAGTCACTCTCTGTCTCAAATTGAAAATGTTGTTACAGTTCCATCACCCAACAGCCTTGATTATAAATGACTTCAGCCTGCTCCCAAAATATTAAAATCTATTCTCAGCTGATGAAGATTTATCACCTTGGAGGATAGGCAAAAGGGATGTGCTTTTAAAGGCAATTCCTGGAAGAAAGAGAAGAAAAAGAAAAGAAAAAAAAAAGGAGGAGAGGGGAGGAAGGGGGAGAGGACAGAAGGGGAGGAAAGAGTGAACAAGGACAGCTCCAACAGAATTAGTGAGACAGCTTCAGGGAGGCTTCTGTAGAAGGAAGAACACTTACTATGTGATTTTAGTTTAAACATTTCATACCAGTCCTACTTCTGCAGCCATGAACTGATGATGGTGGAGACTCTTCTGTGCTTACAAGACCAACAATGATACCAAATTCAAGAAGAAAAAATGTTCTGTGGAAATCAGCCACTAATGTTCAAATAACACATGTCTACTCGACATAATATATAAATGGCGTTTTTAGTTTAAGATTTCCTTCCTCCGCTGCACAACTGACAACTGACTTTCTCACAACTAAAACTTTAAAATGACAAAACACATTTTGAAGACATTTTCTGTAATTAAAAACGGCTGCTTAGATGCTGAGAGAGAATTTTTCAAGGATGATCTTGCTTTTTGCTTTTCTGTTCAAAGATTCAAATGCAAGAGAAATGTACTGAAATCAAGTAATTAGAATTCCATTTGGCCCGTCACCCTTTTTCAAATTTCTAGATTTTACTGACAACTTTTTATCACCCTAATATCTAGGAAAATAATAGTATTTGGTGTTTTCAAATGAATATATGTAATCAAAAAGTCAATATGATTTATAATCGCAAAGGAATTGTCAAAAAATGTTAAATACCTAAATACATTTTAAAATTGACTTCACAACAGAAAGCTCAAATATCAGTTTTGAAGACGATGTGATTTTGGCAGATTGATAATTCCTCTTATATCCATCTCACCTTTACCCATGATAAGGCCTCTGATGTTTAGCAGGGCTCCTGATCAAAGGGCATGGGGGTAGGGACAGAGGCACTTACTAGCTTCCTCTGATGTTGGGTGGGAACCAGTAAGTTCTGACCAGAAGAATATGAAGGGAAGTAGTATGTGTACCTTTCAGGACTCACCCTAGTATATCCCAGCGGAGGGATATATCCCTACTTGCCCTCTTCCCCTGACACTCTGCTGTTGTACAGATCAAAAACATGAAAATAAGCTTTCTTAGACCATATGGATGAAGACTAACCATAAACATATACTACTAGTACTTTAAAGTTTAAAGTTGCAGGTTCCACCTTTTAATAGGCCTGTATTTATTTACCTAAGTAATATAACAGTAATTGTTACAAAATGCAAAAATACATGTGATATCCTCCAGAAATGGATAATACCTTTTCCTAGAGCAGTCAAATGATTTTAAATTTTAAGTAGTCTCAAATAAAAAAAGTCTAGAACAATGGATAAATGACCTCAAAGAGTATTTATATTTCAAGTAAATTTTTAAAAATCAGTTTTAAGACATTTGAAAATCAAATTATTTGATTCCAAAGCACCAAAAAATGATACCGAAACAACACGATCTCTCTAAAAAGAGGTAAAATTTTAATATTGGTGAGACTATGAAAATCACCCCAGAGAAGCAGAGAATACTCACAACAACATTCAATAAAAGGAGTTAAAAGACAAAAACTAAATAAATTTTTTAAAAAGGAGTTAAAAGAGACAATCTCAGGGACCTGGGATTGAGCCTGGCATTGGGCTCTCTGCTCAGCGGGGAGTCTGCTCCCCCCCCACCCCCGCCTGCCTCTCTGCCTATTTGTGATCTCTCTGTCAAATTAAGGAAAAATTTTAAAAAGACAGAGACAAGTTAGAAATCCTGAGCCTCCCAATTGTCAGCTGTATACACTTGGCAATATATGCGTTCTTCCCAGAGAATCTCAATTTTGCCTTCAGAAATGGTGTAATATGTGCCCAGTCTATTTCACAGTGCTGTTGTAGAAATTAACTATGGAAAAAATACATATAAATATATCCCCCAAAAAAGAAGATCCTTTGCAAACATAAAGAACTATTATTCAAATAGTTATGTATACATGCTAAAGTACACAATGGTTTTCATTTATAAAAAGAAGCACTTTTTTAAATAAGTCACTATAAATGCATTCATATTTAAAAACCTAATAAAGATCTCCTCTCACCTGCACTTGACATTTCAGGAAAAGATGGCTTAATTTGCTTCTCTGAAGATTCCCCCCACCCCCCACAACTAAATAAATAACAAGGCTAATATTTACCAGTATTATGTAAAAATGACACACAACCGACAAAACATATCTCATCTTGTAAGATGAGAAAAACATTGATTTCCGTGATTGATCACAAAATGGAGTGTGAGAGACAACCAAGGGACAGTCCGAACACAGATCAGAGAGGCCTCTGGTAGGATTCACAGAGCTAAGAAACCCTACAATTGTTTAAATTGAGATTTTTATTTAAAATTTTGTTTTCTTAATTAACTATTTCAGAATGCCTAAAAAAAATAATTCCCGGATAGTCCGTTAAATGCTGTCAATTGTGTTACACTGTACAATGTGTTGCTATGTGGTTTCTCGATTTTATCAAAATTACATCTGAGAGAATGAAAACCATTTGTCTACATTTAAAATTCCTCATCTCTACAACTCAATATTTTTCCTTGATGCATTCTAAATGCCCTAGTAGAAATTATTTTGAAAAGAAACCATTAAAGGTATGCTAATGACTCTGAATTGTGACAGATGCTGTGGAAACAGGCCTGTTGGCTGAGGCACAGTACCATTAACTATCTATCATAAAGTACTCTGGACTTGCTCATTTATTACTGCTGCGTTGCTCAAGGGGGGAGAGAAACAGCAAGAGTTTCTCTTTCTGAGGCAAAAATCATAAGCCACTCACTTATTCTAATGTCATGATCCCCACTGTTTGCATGATAATTAGGAAAATCAGAAGTAGTGAAATATTGCTTTAACAACGTGATTGGAATTAAACTATTAAAAAGGCCAAGGGGAAAGTTCCATGTGCTTACTGACTGGTGAGTCTCCGACATGAGACATCCACTGCAGGCAAAGCATGTCCCTATTTCCTGGGAATGAATCAAGGACTGGAATTCCAAGCCTCACACGGAGGCATGGGGGAAAGAAGGGAAGAATTTAGAAAGAGAATGGAGACACATCATAACCCTGAGAATCTTCTGCCTACAACCCGTTAAGAGTATTTGTTGATCACCCATTTCGAGGAGAAACACCGATCCAGCCACTGCGGGAATCAAGAAGCAGACCACCGGGTTTTTACAAAGTGACTGCAGGCTTGCTAGCTCACTGGAGCCTACCACGGAAGCTCTAAAGAAAATATCGTGCTAGAAGGGAGGGGATGGACTCAAGACCTCAAGATCATTGGCTGAAGGGCCCAGAAGTCAGGTCTTCTCTCTGCAAGGCCAAGGCTCTCTTCTTAAAGACCAAGGAAGAAAGAACTGAGGGAGGGACAAGTGGTAGGAAGGGTGGGGAAAGTTTCTTTAAATCTCTACAAAAATAGGAAGAATATGACTGCTGCATAACCTGTTTAATACAGATGTTACAGCCACATTACATGGAAGAAACCTAAAAATATATATGGGCGTGCAGGCCTTGGCACACCAATGCATGGCCTTGCTAGGCTTATACAAAAGTCGTTCTGACCGTGGGGCCGCCAGGCACCAACAAGAGGGGGAGGATGCCTTGGTTCTCTCTCACCTCCAACGGTTGTTCACAATTAGAGCTGGACATTTAAAATCCTGTTTTAAAAATGCACTTGCCCATGTCCCACTCTCTAAATCCCAGTCCACTGGGGCATTTACGTTTTTTACCAGCTTGACAGGAGACCCTGGTGACCACCCAGGCTTGGAAAACTTCACCCTAGAATCACAGCACTTCCTTTGCACCCCACACACACCTGGCAGAGAAGGTGCCAGCTTTCGAAGCTTTCGATTCCCAGCTTTCGAAGCCAGCTACAGATTTTACAAGAGTAAGTAAAGGACAGGAATGTAGCAAAGAATTAAACGATAAACAATCCTGTCCAGGAAGGTAGTATCAGGCCTAAGGGATTTTTTAACTACAGAAAGGAAAGCACTCAGGATAGCCTTAAAAGGACAGATGAGAAGCTCACTTTCAGAGAAAATACAATAAGCCCATGGCATATAGTCTTTGCTGAGCATGCGTATTTGACAAAAGGTGTTATGATACCCTAAGTTCTAAAGTTCGTATTAACGATTTGCCACTGAAGTCCAAACTACACACTGTAGTAAAACCAAAAGCTCATTATCCACAAAAAGATCCTAAGTATCCACCTTTTCATGGGAGTCAGCCCCCAGGCACTCAAGAACAGTGATAACAAGGGACATGGCAATAAAACACTGCACCTTTAGAGACCTTTGAAGTGTTCTCAAGAGGGCTTGTCTTATAGCCGTCTATAAAGCCTAAGTCAATGTGTCCATTATTTACTTATTCTAGAACCGTGTGGTAATAAATTCAGCATTATATTCAATACCTGAGTTCATTATACCAATAGCTGCCTACTCTGGCCAGTAAAAAGGACTGTTTAAAAGGCAAGTGCTTCATTTCTATGAAAAAGCCCATGAATTAATGTCATTTGGTGTCCAGATGACACCAAATCTATCAGTGACACCTAGTCTATAAAAGAACCTTATAGAATCTTCTGTCCTACATAACTGTTAGCGACCTTAATGAAGTGATTATAACCTTCTCAAGTGTTCTCAGTTTAAAACAGTGCCGGGGGTGTTCAGGTCTAATGAAGATCCCAAAGATACCAATCATAGCATGAAGGAACAGGGCCCTGTCACCTACTGGCCTTATGGGTGGTGCCCCCTCTCACCTGCAGCTAGTTTCCCATGTCCTCTTAGATGAATGCACCAGGAGCGTCACTCATGGTCATGAGTATCCTGTTAGGTCACTCCACCTAACAGGACACACCTGCCATGTGATTGGCCACAGCAGCCCCGAAGGGTCCCGAACTGTCATTACACCAAGATTTGGACTGCTAAACAACTCAAAGGAGCCCCTGAACAGCTGAGTCTCCCTGGCCCAACTCCACCCGTTCAGATTTTCTGACAGCTTTCCTGGAAGTTCCAACAAGCCTGCTCAACTACTGATACCCACTGTGGACAGGAAGAATTCCATTCAGTCTATATTACGGCTACTCTACACGTTCTGAGAGCAAGGACCAGGCTCAGTCTTCTGTTCCCCTAGCTCCTGACACAGCAGCTACACAGAGGAGTTACCCAAAACCTACCGGTGTTGCTATTCAGCTGAACAGCATTTGGGGCAGCATCATGTTAGCTCTGCTGTATTACACAGCTCTGGCTATGACCCTAACATTTTTTGGCTCGCCCTGTAGTTTAGAAGAACATAAAGGAGACTGACAGGGCCTAGAGAACCCACATCTTTGCAGAGGCAGGGTCAGGGGTTACCATGAGGCAATCATCCAGAGACAAATCATTGAGAAATGGTTGAGAGGTGAGAGGAAGTGACAATGCCAACATGGTGCCACTTTAGCTCTCACCTGTGTCACATTTTGCATCTCAAAAATACAGGGACTCTAGCATGCTCGGAGACTAGAGGAGACCACACCTGCAGGCCCAACAGCATATGGGGTACATCTCCCAACAGTCCATGAAGTTGGCTAAGCAGCAGTCCTTAAAAGACTGAGATCCCTCAAGGAAGAAGGATTTCTGCCTCCAGACTACTGCATCAACTCCTCTCTGGGTCTCCAGTCTGCCCCCCCGCCCTGAAGACTTTTGATCTACCAGCCCTACAAATGCATGTACCTACTGCTTAAAAATCAACTGGGGGCACCTGGGTGGCTCAGTGGGTTAAGCCTCTGCCTTTGGCTCGGGTCATGATCTCAGGGTCCTGGGATCGAGCCCCGCATCGGGCTCTCTGCTCGGCATGGAGCTTGCTTCCTCCTCTCTGTCTCTGCCTGCCCCTCTACATACTTGTGATCTCTATCTGTCAAATAAATAGATAAAATCTTAAGAAAAAAAAATCAACTAGACATATCCACACACCCTTCCCCCCCCATACAGATTGATCATTAAGCCCATATATTTATATAGTGTGGTGCAGTTTGGGGGGTATTTTTTAAAATTTTCTTAAATTCCAAAGAAAAAGAAAAAATTTTTTCTTAAATTCCAGTGTAGTTTACAGTGTTATATTCATTTCAGGTGTACAATATAGTGAGTCAACAATTCTATACACCACTCAGTGCTTTTCCCGGTAAGTGTACTCTTAATCCCCTTCACCTGTTTCACTCATTACCCCACCCACCTCCCATCTGGTAACCATCTGCTTGTTCTCTATAGTTAAGAGTTTGTTTTTTGGTTTGCTCTTTTTTTCTTTCCTTTTTCATTTGTTTTCTTTCTTAAATTCCACATACGAGTTAGATCATATGGTATTTGTCTTTCTCTGACTGACTTATTTTGCTTGGCGTTACACTCTCTCTGAATCTCTACATTCATCCATGTTGTTGCCAATGGCAAGATGTCGTTCCTTTTGATGGCTGAATAATATTCTGTTACACGTATAAAATAAATACCCAGTAGTGCGATTACTGGCTTATGGGGTAGTTCCAGTTTCAATTTTTTGAGGAACCTCCATAGTGTTTTCTAGAGTGGCTGCCCCAGTTTGCATTCCCAACAGTGCATGAGGGTTCCTTTCTCTCCATACCCTTGCCAACACTTGCTGTTTCTTGAGTTTTTGATTTTAGCCCCTCTGACAGGTGTGAGGGGATAGCTCATCATGGTTTTGATTCACATTTCCCTGGTGATGACCGATGTTGAACATCTTTTCATGTGTTTCTTGGCCATCTGTAGGTCTTCTTTGGAGAAATGTCTGTTTATGTCTTCTACTCAATTTTTAACTGGATATTTTTTAGTATTGAGTTGTATAAGTTGTTAATATGTATTTTGGGTACTAACCCTTTCTCAGATATGTGCTTTGCAGATATCTTCTCCCATTCAGTAGGTTTTCTTTCAGTTTTGTTGGTTGTTTCCTTTGCTGTGCAGAAGCTTTTTATTTTGATGTAGGCCCCATAGCTTATTTTGGCTTTTCTTTCCCTTGCCTCAGGAGACTTATCTAGAAAGATGTTGCTAAAAATCCTGGAAGAGAACAGAGAAATTACTACCTCTGTTCTCTTCCAGGATTTTTATGGTTCCTGGTCTCACATTTAGGTCCTTGATCCATTTTGTTTTTTGTATAAGAAAGTGGTCCAGATTCATTCTTTGGCATGTTGCTGCCCAGTTTCCCCGATGTCATTTGTTGAAGAGACTTTCTCCCATTGCATATTCCTGCCTCCTTTGTCAAAGATTAATGTAACTGTGGGTTTATTTCTGGGCTTTCTATTCCATTCCATTGATCTGTGTGTCTGTCTTTGTGCCAGTACCATAATGTTTTGATTACTACAGCTTTATAATATAACTTAAAATCTGGAATTATGATACCTACTGCTTTGGTTTCCTTTTTCAAGACTGCCTTGGCTATTTGGGGTCTTTTGTGGTTCCATGCAAATTTTAAGATTGTTTGTTCCAGTTCTGTGAAAAATGCTGTTGGTATTTTTTTTTAAAATAAGATTTTATTTATTTATCTGAGAGACAGAGAGACAGAGCATGAGCAGGGGGGAGGGACAGAGAGAAGCGAGAGGGAGAAGCAGACACCTTGTTGAGCAGGGAGCGCAACGTGTGGTTCCATCGCAGGACCCCAAGATCGCAACCTGAACCCTAAGATCATGACCTGAGCCAAAGGCAGACACTTAACCAACAGAGCCACTCAGGCTCCCCTGCTGTTGGTATTTTGATAGGGACTGCATTAAATCTGTAGATTACTTTGGGTAGTATGAACATTTTAATATTTTTTCCTTCTAATCCATGAGCATGGCATATCTTTCCATTTGTGTGACTTTCATCCACATTTTACAGTTTCCAGAGTACAGGTTTTTCCCCTCTTTGGTTAAGTTTATTCCTAGATATTTTAAGTGTGACACAGTTTTTAAAAATGTTTTCAAAATTTTATTGTCATCTGACTCAATTATCAAAATTGTTCCAACTCAAACATAAAAGTAAAAACGCCCTGAATAATTGCAAAGCACTCTAGGTATAACATAGCACACCCACACGCACAAATAATCAAGAGACTGAAATAATTGAAATAGAGCATGAGAGACTGAGTAAACTATTTTTACTCCTTTAGGGGTTAATTCCTCTCTCTCCTTAATCTGCACCTATTTCTGGCATCAGCATTAAGCATGATATATACCAATTACCCCTAAACATACCCCTAAAACATAAAGTCCACTAGGGGAGTGATTTCTCTTTTTGTCTGTTTTGATACCTCCCCAGTATATAAACTACAGAGCCTAGTGTATAGTAGGCTCTCAATTAATAATTCCTGAATGACAAGAAATGCAAATAAAATGCACACACCCACAGACAGATTGACATACGAGGAAAAGAAAATGTTACTTCTTGCTCAACCAATGAGCACTGGCTATGACAGGCAAGTTATGTTTTAAATTACAGGAGCTTTATTATAACTACCTGAGTATAATAAAATGTCATTATGATCATACAATGAAGACTATCCGTGATCATTATTCAATGGCCATATTTCTGCCTCTTTGTTTCAAGGTAGGAACAGAGAGAAGCCAGTGACATTTACTCACTACCAAAGTTGTCCTAACAGCGGCCTTGAAGAATCTATCCCAAATGTCCTGTGTGTGTCTGGCTTGTGCAAAAGGGGAGCTGCCCCATCTCAGTAGGGCTTCTTACCCCAAGCCAGCCCAAATTTATAGAAAGACTCCTGGCCTTCTTCCTTCTTGTTCTCTGGCCCATGATCACCACTGAAGAAGATGAAAAATGGCCCAGAAAAGGGAAATGGATACAGTGCCACTTTGTCCCTAAGAGCCCTAGGCCTCTTTCTTTAAAAATAGAAGGAGGTTAGGTAGGGTTTTTCTATGGTCTCTTTAAGTTGTAAATAGAAGTACAGTGACCATGCAAGAAAATTCTGCTTCTATCTGCATCAAGGCTGACCGGCCACTAAGACGGGGCAAAGGAAGGAGCTAGAGCCCCATTTAGCAGGTTCTGGGCAAAACTGTGCTGTGGGCTGCAGCTTGGAACTGATGCAGCTCTCACATCACAAGGCATGCCTTCCAGAGCACACCTCTCTAGACTCCTTTGCTCCAGTGTAGGGCAGAAGATACGAGGCCCGCCTGGCATGCGGCACAAAGGCTATTACTAGGAACAGCAGCGGGCTACCTGTCAAACAGCCCGAGGTGACAAATTAATTACTTGGGTGACCTCAGTATTGCACATTTAGAAGTCTAGTTTATCGACAGACTCCGAAGTTTACAGAGACTTAGGAATCAACTAAAAGGCCAAATTACTGCTTTAAAATAAGAATTACATCTGCCAAAAAGAACAGGCATGTGGGACCTGCAACCAAGACATACTCTTTCTTCAGGTCATCTATGTGGAAACTAGAAAGTTATTCAATCAGCTTTATGACCCAGAAGTGTGCTGGCATGAGGCTACGACAGCTTGCTCTAAGTATCTCCACAAAAGGCAGACATCCACCAGCACAAGACAACTAAAGGTAGACCCCTGCCCAGGGGGAAAGGCACAGCATTATTTCTCTTTTTAAGTCTTCTCTTTCCTTCTATCTATGTAACTCTTTTAAAAGCAATAATTAGTGGCTAAAGGGATCTATTTTTTATCATGTATAATAAATACTTGTTCAATTCAGGGAATCAGATAAACATAGAAGTGAGATATATATATGTATATACATGCAGAAGGGGCCATATATGTGCATATGAGTAGAAGGGACAAATATATATATATATATTTGCCCCTTCTGCTCCTCTCCTGCTCTCCCTCCTATAACAACAACAACAACAACAATTTTGTTGTTGTTGTTGTTATAGGAGGGAGAGCAGGAGAGGGGCAGAGGGAGAGAGAGAAAATCTTAAGTAGGTTCCACGCCCACTGCAGAGCCAGACACAGGGCTCCATCTCACAGTCCTGAGATTATGACCTGAGCTGAAACCAAGAACTGGGTGCTTAACTGAATAAGCCACCCAGGCACCCCAACATAGAAGTGTATTAAAAACAGACAAAGTTAAATATATGTATATAATGTATAGCAAGCTGTCGGTGTAGATACACAGATTATGAAGTACATGCTGATTTTTTTCTGTATTAAACATCATATTGTAAACATGCCCCATGATCCTAAATAATCTTTTAAAACTTCAGTTTAAAGACTAAAAAATAAAAAATTGACACATTCTTTCTTTAGACATGTTAATATATTCCATCTGTGACAAGCAAGTCTTACTCTGGAGTCACTCAGAATATGTTTTCAACTTTATTATAAGACAACTAAGTATTTCTCCCTTATTCTAAGCTACTGTACTACAGTCTAGAAGCACAGAAAAGACCTCCCAAATCAAAAGTGCCCTGTCCAGTTAGAAACTTTAGGCTTTATCAAGTCTCCACAGTGACAAGGTGGCAATCTGACCAACTAAGACCTCATGATGAGAGCTGGGAGAGGATATCAACTAGCATCCTTTTCCCAGCAACAGATGTGCCTATCAATGACGGTCTTGCCAAATTAAACACCCCAGCACTTTTCCCCCTTTATTTCTTTTTTTTTTTAAAGGTATTATTTATTTGAGAGATCAAGCACAAGCAGGAGTGTGGTGCAGAGGCAGGGGGAGAAACAAATGCCCTGTTAAGCAGGGAGCCCAGTATGGGGCTCGATCCCAGGTACCTGGGATCATGACCTGAGCCAAAGGCAGATGCTTAACCGACTGAGCCACCCAGGCGCACCATCCCCCCCTTACTTCTATCTTCAGAGAGAGGGAAATAAGAATTTCAGGCCTAAGAGAGAAGAGGGTAAGGCCATGACAAATCAGTGAAGAGTATATTTCAGAGAGGTATAACCCAACAGTAGCATCAAATCACATCATTACTCCACCTACATGCAGGACAAGCTCTAAGCCCCCAATTAAGTTATGCTCACATGACAAAAACTTCTTCAACCTCCTGCAATTATATACTACAAAGCAGAAGAAAATCTCCCAGCACCTTGTATCAAACCGTGGACCTCCTAAGAACAGTCCCTAATGCACAGCTGGCTATTACTTGCTTGGGTCCCATTTTCAGGGACATGGGGACAGATATGTCTTTTGTACAGCTTCTCCAGGATGACAGACAGTAATAGAAATGCATGGATGGATTTACAGCGGGCATGGATCAATTTCTGGTTATTTTACAATTATTGACTGGGGAACTCCAACAGACTTTTTGCTACTTGCCAGACAAAAAGCTAACCCCGCCCCTTCAGAAATCTGGAGAAAAAGCCGAAGAAACACGAAAACTGATGTATTCTGGAAACAGAACATGCCAAGACAAGATTATATCCAACTCAAAGCTGAGAATCAAGTAACAAATGTATCTCCAGAAGAGAGCTCGAGAAGCTTGCAGTCTTGGCAAGTCGGGGGTATAGTAGCAACCTTTGTTGCAATTGGAATTGATGGGAGGCTTTTTCACTTCAAGTAAAAGATTTTTGTCAGGGTGAACATATTTTAATCCACCACATGCATTTGTACTGTGTCATTTACAAGGACAAAATCAGACTCCTTCAAGAGCCTGCTTTTGTTGTGTCACTCCATAGGCCAAGTGTACCTGCTCCCAGGGCTCACAGAAGAAAAAAAGAAAAATTATGTGTGTGTGTGTGTGTGTGTGTGTGTACACATATATATAAAGAGAGAAGAGGGGAGGAGAGGGTGGGGGAAGCAATATGATAATATACATGCAGAGCATATGTACAGCTATACATACATCTTGGAAATGGTGATCAACAAGATGGAGATACACGGTTACAATATGCTGCACACTGAAGGGGGATGTAATTTAGATCTTGTTCTTTTTGATGCCTTTAGGGGTGGAGCTCAGAAATTTTTTTTTATAATGTACTGAGTTCTGTAAGGAGTTAAAATAAAAATTGGAAGCATTTTAAATTGGAACATTCTCCTGTCACCTGTGCATAACCGGGAACAATGGGAACATTCTAGAGATTCCATAGTCCGCGTGCTGCAAATTTAACATGGCAAGAGGAGGAGGGGTTAAGAAAGAAAAATGCCACAAACGGACAAGGTAGTGATACAGTGCGCATGCTTAAAATTAGCACAAGAGGAGCATCTGGGTGGCTCAGCTGGTGAAACGTCTGCCTTTGGCTTAAGTCATGATCCCAGGGTCCTGGGATGGAGCCCCACCTCCAGCTCCCTGCTCAGCAGGGAGTCTGTTTCTCCCTCTCCCTCTGCCCCTGCCCCTCCCTGCTGTTCATGCTCCTCTCTCCCCCTCTCCCTCAAATAAATAACTAAAATCTTTGAAAAAAAATAGCACAGGATTTTTAGTGAGTTGAAGAAATAAGTGGGGAATGAATGGAAAATAAAGCAAGCATTTAAAATAAGATGAATCTTTTTTGGGGACTTAGGAGTAGCAAAAGGGTTTAGTCCACTATAATACAGAAATATATGGTATTTAATAGTCATTTTGTAAAGGTATAAAGTCGACCAATTTGGTCTTCTATTTTTTTTTTAAGATCTTATTTACTTGAGGGGCACCTGGGTGGCTCAGTGGGTTAAAGCCGCTGCCTTCAGCTCAGGTCATGATCTCAGGGTCCTGGGATGGAGCCCCGCATCGGGCTCCTTGCTCAGTGGGGAGCCTGCTTCTCTCTCTGCCTCTGCCTGCCTCTCTGCCTGCTTGTGCTCTCTGTCTCTCTCTCTCTGTCGAATAAATAAATAAATAAAATCTTAAAAAAAAAAAAAAAAGATCTTACTTACTTGAGATCCAGAGAGCGAGAAAGAGAAAGAGAAAGAGAAAGAGAAAGAGAAAGAGAAAGAGAGCACAAGCAGGGAGTAGAGGCAGAGGGAGAGGGAGAAGCAGACTCCCTGCTGAGCAGGGAACCCGATGTGGGACTCGATCCCAGGACCCTGAGATCACAACCTGAGCCGAAGGCAGATGCTTAACTAACTAAGCCACGTAGGCGCCCCAATTCTTTTTTTTTTAAGATTTTATTTATTTATTTGACAGAGATCACAAATAGGCAGAGAAGCAGGCAGAGAGAGAGAGGAGGAAGCAGGCTCCCTGCTGAGCAGAGAGCCCGATGTGGGGCTCGATTCCAGAACCCTGGGACCTGAGCCAAATTTTTTAATTTGATTGTATTTATATTTTAACTGATACCAATTTAAGTTTATTTTGCTAACAAAGGCCTGGGTTTTCATTCTAAGTCGACAAGCACATATTAAGCAGAAAGATCCCATCCTCTTACAACCAAAAAAAGGACCCCTCTCATTTTTACCCTCTCAGTACAGTGACTGCTAACAGCCATTTATACCTGTGCTTGTGACTAAACCACTTCTACCAATCAGAGTAAGCATTCAATAACAAAAATCCAATTTAACCAAGAAAATAGAGGCTTTCAACTTTAACTATTTTCCCTTTTTAAAATGGGGTTTTTTAATAACTAAAGAAAATTAAAATAGATGTGACTCTTGGAATTGGTAACCTATTCATAAAGCAAAATTACTTTATGAAAAGTCAATCTGTAAGTACATAGAACTTTGCATTCTCTTAGAACACTGTATTTATATATTTATTCATCAAGGTAACAGACTTGAAAGCAAAGTGCACTAAAGACCTTGTCCTCATTTTAAACAGATAGAATCAAAGGGCACAAAGGAAAAAAGCAATTTGCCTAAAATTACATGAAGGAGAGTACCTGGGGGAGAAGACTGGGAGGTGGGGGTAAGGGAGGGGGAGAAGTCTATTTCAGATAAAATTGTTCAAAACATTCTGTAGCAAAATAAGACTTTACTAAGAGTTTTTAATGATACAACTTGGATCCCTGCCAGGTTTCAAAGACACAGAATCAATACAGATGCTGGTGAAAGCATTTAAATGTTTTCATTTTGGTTCATGAAAATACCCAAAATAATTGAATCCTTACCCATAATACAGAATATTAATCTATATGTCTGAGTAAAACTCATCTATCATTTTCTTGTCCATTCCACTTCCGTCTTTGTAAAACTCTAACAATATCAGCAAGAACTCATAAATTGAAATTAACACAGTATTCGTCTTGATTCTACTGTTTGCAAACCATGCTTAAAATGTCTTAAGACATGACAACTAAGTGCAATATATGATCCTGGAATCTATCCTATTCCAGGAGGAAAAATACCATGAACATTATTGGAATCTGGATTAAAAAGATTAAATTATTTGCATCAATGCTAAATTTCCTGACTTTGACAACTGTACTTGGTTATGTAAGAAACACACACTAGGGGTGCCTGAGTGGCTCAGTGGATTAAAGCCTCTGGCTTTGGCTCAGGTCATGGTCCCAGGGTCCTGGGATTGAGCCCCATATCAGGGTCTCTGCTTAGCAGGGAGCCTGCTTCCTTCCTCTCTCTGCCTGCCTCTCTGCCTACTTGTGATCTCTCTGTCAAATAAATAAATAAAATCTTAAAAAAAAAAAAAAAAAAAAACACTAATTTTTAAAGGGTAGAAGTATTAAAAAATAAATAAATAAAAAATAAAGGGTAGAAGTATTAAGGGGCAAATTGGCATGATGTCTGCAACTCATGCTAAATGGTTCAGAGAAGGGGTGTGGGGGGGGGGATGGGCACGCGCGCACATACGTGCCTAGATAGAATGATAAAGCATGCGTACTAGATGAATCTGAGCAAGTTCTTCGTCCTCGTCACATTTCTTTTTTTTTTTTTTTTAATATTTGATTTATTTATTTGACAGAGAGAGACAGACAGAGAGGGAACACAAGCAGGGGGAGCAGGAGAGGGAAAAACAGGCTTCTCGCCAAGCAGGGAGCCCAATGTGGGGCTCTATCCCAGGACCCTGAGATCATGACCTGAGCCGAAGGCAGATGCTTAACTGACTGAGCCGCCCAGGCGTCCCTCCTCGTAACATTTCTGAAAGCTAAAAATTCAAAATAAAAACTTTAAGAAATTAATTTTGAAATTAAAATTTCTTACAGTGTCTGAAAAATACCTTTACCATGTGCAAAAAAATAAAGTATACATGCAGACACAGAAGTATATCATCTAGCCCTGTTTATATGCAAGTTTTAAATTTATAGTAGACTTACAATAAAAATTAGTTACTAGCGCCTTCCTATCCTTTTACCATAGCTATGAGGAAAGAGCTTATTTTTATGAAGTAGACTAATTTTTCTATTACATTAATTAATCTGCTGTCAGTAAGAAATATTCTTGGATGAAATGCAATTGAAAAATACATTAATGGTTACATAACTTTATCCCCAATTTGTTGCTTTAAAAAAAAAATTAACTCATTTCCAAAATGGTCAATGACATATTTTTTAAACTATTCAGAGTTTGACTTTATAAAAAAAACTTGTGGAAAATCTTCACTTTAAAGGTCTCATAAAATTCAGTGAAAACACAGAACACAAAACTGACTGAATCCACTGTAAGAGTAAAGTGGACATTGTGAATATGTTACATTTACTCATAATATTAAATCTACTTCCGCAAACCTATCTCTATTCTCAACAAGAACCCTGCTAGATTAACACATCTTTACTATCCAAAGTAGAAAAAGAATAGGACCTTCTGGGACGCCTGGATAGATCAGTCACTTAAGTGACTGCCTTTGGCTCAAGTCATGATCCCAGGGTCCTGGGACTGAGTCCTGCACGGGGCTCCTTGCTCAGTGGGGAGCCTGTTTCTCCCTCTGCCTCTGCTGCTCCCCCTGCTTGTGCTCTCTGTCACTCTCTCTCTCAGACAAATGAATAAAATCTTAAAAAAAGAAAAAAAGAATCAAATCTTCTCTTACCTCCTCCTGTAAATAAAGAGTTTACCTTGCACATTAAAGAAAGAAAATTTCTGCCATTATCTACTGGTGGTCTTCTGAGGTCAAGGAAATGGATAATTGCTACAAACCAGGTCGTTCTGAAAGTCTATCAATCACCTCTCCCAAAATACAAAAGATAGGAGCAAATATTTGTTCAGTAAGTACATTCAAAAATGATTTTATAAAAGTATACCAATTTCATTTAACCAGTGTCCTTTGCAACATGAAACTCACAGGTGAGAAAGTTTCTGGAATACTGAAATTTACAACCTGACCTGCCAGAACTTTTTCAACTCAAAATAATTTAGAAGAAAACTTTAGTTCTATTATGTATTATTCCATTCTTTCTCCTTAAACAGAGTCTTCTTAATCCCTGCCAGTGTTACAATTATGAATATATTATTTTATTAAGCAATACCACACAAAGCCTGCTAGACTAGCTAGTGTTGCCTGCCCTCATGTTCCTTCTCTATGAATATAATATGTCCATCCTGCTGTGACGTTTTAACCTCCTGTATGTGCTCACCATGCATTACTTTTTGATGCCTTTTTTATTTATCTCCTTTGTCCATTTGTCTGCCCTAAGAGTCCCCTTACTCTTTCTAATACAGCTGGTACAAAATAGTACAGCTTAAAAACTTAATAATAACAAAATTCGTTACCACAGGCAGTGGGGACCTAATTTGTAGCTCACTCCCTGTCCACCTTTAAGTTCAGTTTCTACGAATATCTGTTTCACCAGCTATTACAGGAATGACAGAAGTCCTACCCATTTCAAGCAATTATTAACACCAAATAAGACACTGGACTTGGAAACTCTTGGTTAATTGAAAAGTGCTAAAACTAAGTATCAACTATTTTCGTCATGATGCTGGTTGACAAAGCTCATGAGGAATACGGCACTACATAAAAACATAATGTGATTCCTCTTGGATTTGGAGCTATCGTTCCAGGCAATCAGCTGGCTGTGTTTCTGAGAATCAGACTAAAGAAACTGTAAAAGGATTAGTGTTTGGTGCTTAAGCAGAAAATATATATAAGTAGGCCTTATAATCTCCAATAGAACTTGCCCTGTGACACTGACTGTTCTTTCTTATCAAGAGAATATTAGAAACAATCTGGAATTAGATTTCCACTCAGTGTTTTAAACAGGCAGAGGACAGTTAAGCATGGGACTTTGTAGCCATCTGTCATAAAAGATGGAAGAATGAAAGAGAAGTTAGGTAGAAAACTCCTCTAAACTTTTAATCTCATCAACAAATTTCTATGACCTGAAGACATCTGATGAGTTTACCACAAATAATCATAAATTATTGGTGCTGATCATTCCATTACATTTTTTTGAAAATAGCTTGATGCTGTCTGAGTAAATCATATTCTGCCCAGGGCTATGTAGCTTACCTCGAATTATTTCAGAATCATCTAAAATGACTCACTTTTCTATAAAAATGATGAATGGGCTAAATGAGGTATGTAATAAATACTGCAGGTTTGTAAACAGATTCCTGCTCTCTAGAGAATGGAGGCCTTACTTCATTTGGTAATTCTGCCCCCCCCCCCCGGTATTTTCAGGAGAAGTCATCCTTAAAATACAGTTAGTAAAGAGTGGAGAGAGTCACACTGAACCAAAATGTTGAATGTCTTTCTGGTTAAGGGAATAACTCTAGGCTACATGAAAATAAACCCTCCTACCCCCAGAAGCAGGGCACAGTGTAAAACATCAAGAAACTCAGAAAGAGCATAACTCAGTCCCATTTAGGGATCATAACTAAGCAATAAAACCAGGGATACATAAAAGAAGTGTAGATATAGAACTGTTCAAGAAAGTCCAACATTGTGAATAAATTTAATGTCCAAAAAACAAAAATGGAGCAGATCTCATTGCACATGGTATGTCACATAGTAAACGTTACTGCTGTTCAATTTACCACTGAATTCACGGAGTCACGGGGCCGCCCACAACAGGTTGAAAGCAATTCTCCAAGGCTATGTCAGAACTGACAGTCGTGAGACTTGTCATGAAGACAAACAAAAAATGGCTGGTGGACAAAAAAGGAGCCCGTGTACCTTACAGTCTCATTCACAATGTAATGTACAAGACTCTTGTTTGGTATTTGTAAGGATTGACAGACTTCATGATACTTAAACTTTTAATGTGTTGAAGGTTAAAACAAACACTGAGGTGCATATTTCTCAGCCTCTTCAGTAGGAAATGAGATTACGATGTCAGTTCAATAAAATTCTATGGCCCTAATGACAGTTCATTTTGGACCAGGCAGTGAAGCAAATAAGTTAACAATAAATGCCAGGTCATTATGAAGAGATGGAATTATGACCAATCCTTTGCACCTTAGTTACCTATGGATTTTTACTCAGTGCTCTTCATACCTCACCTTGACACCCATAATGACCCAACTGATGGGACGTCAATAAGCTATTTGTGGCAGGGCTACCACATAGGACACCACTCGAGAGGAGTCGCCCCGAGACAACCAGTTTGCAAACAACTTGATGCATTTTTTAAGTACATTTCGAATGGAAATATGACAGCACATTCTAAGCAGAGCTGCTCCTCACGGGGGTCTTTTAATATAACTAGTTGTTGGTAAGGACATCGATAGCATTATACTGAACTGTGCTATTTCTTCTCTAACCACTTTGTCAACAAAGTCACACAGCCTGAGAATACTTCCTTGGGAAAAAAAGCAACAGAAGCAAATTGCCGTCACCTGTACACTGCGTTCACTGGACAGATTCGTCCTCCCTGACGGTGAGACTCAGTCTCTACTAGCGGGAAAGCATTCAGCCATTCTCAGGTCCATGCCCCTTGGTATCTGTTCAGCATGGTATCGTGTTTCCCTAAGGCTATTTGGTAACATTGAGATCCCAGGTATTTCTGTAAAGCTGGATGAGAAGGGAGTATGACTATGTACATTGGAGAAATATGTTTATCTGGTTAAGCTTTCAGTATATACTGAAATCTGTCGTGCCAATCCTATTCTTTCTCTGGGCTCTTAACATAATGGCTAAGCGGGCAAACAGAGACAAAATGTGCTTCTCCTTTTCCACTGCAGGAGCACTGGAAATGTCCTTTCCCTGGGATATTTCTTTAACAATCTCTTCATACTGCTATGGGCCCTCCCGCTGAGAATAATAATACGACTTTAACACATACAGGAAGTAAGGACCATAGATGATAACAAAGAACAGAGAGAGAAGATGGCATCTGAATGCTTTGTCCTGGAAATGTAAGTGCCTGCTGAATCCAAACACACAAGAGGCAAAATGCTGCAATGCGCTCCGCTCCCACCGGTCCTGAGGAAAAAAATGAGACTTGTAGACAGATCCCAGGTCCCATTCTTACCAGTAACACTGAGGAAAGTATCTTTTATCTACATGGCTTAGATCGCCCAAACATCAAGTAGAAATTCTACATTTAAACAGTCTTCAAAAGCAAAAGCTCAAAATCATTAACTTCATTTTTGGCATTAAAAACAAATTAATACACCATACATGTCAAAACATTTGGGGCTTGGTGTCTTTTGAAAAAAAAAACCAGCACACGGTTTATATAACTAGAGGGAGCGTATTAATAGAGATTAAAATCAGAGTGCTAAATTGCACCCAAAAGGGGCGACTGGGTGGCTCAGTGGGTTAAAAGCCTCTGCCTTCGGCTCAGGTCATGATCTCAGGGTCCTGGGATCGAGCCCCGCACCGGGCTCTCTGCTCAGTGGGGAGCCTGCTTCCTCCTCTCTCTCTGCCTGCTTCTCTGCCTACTTGTGATCTCTCTCTGTCAAATAAATAAATAAAATCTTTTTTTAAAAAATAAATAAACAAATTAGACCCCCAAAAAACTACAATAGTTTTTGTTAAAGTATATTTAAGTGTCCAATACAAGAACCCAGGAGAGCTGCTGCTCCATGAAACTTGACTCACCTGGTTAATTTTAATGACACGGAAAGCCCCGAGTGATCAGTCTTATTGTTCTTTTACAGAGAATTTTTGAGGAAGGACCATGTT
Source organism: Mellivora capensis (assembly GCA_004024625.1). Lineage (NCBI taxonomy): Eukaryota > Metazoa > Chordata > Mammalia > Carnivora > Mustelidae > Mellivora > Mellivora capensis. The sequence goes on along the minus strand of PISX010009937.1, from coordinate 31,713 downwards.
GATCATTTCAAAATGACAATCCCAACTGCATCCTTTGCCCTTGGCCAGAACCTCACTTCTATTTGGGCAGTAGTGGTATTCTTATCTACTTCTTTGAATTTAGTCATTTTCCTCCATCCCCCTCCATCCCCCAAATTTCAAAACCTTTCTCTCTTTTACCATGAAATTTCAACTGTCACAGTTTGAAGCACAAACAAAACACAGAACTGAAAAGCACACAGCACAAAATTAATCAATTCTTCTTCTTGATTGCTTCACTGGTGCATTTCAGACAAAAAGGCAACGGGGGATAAAAAGTGACATTTTGGTGAAACAGTCACTTAAATTTAGAAAAACTAAATTCATGCATTCACCTACCCTGTTTTTTTTATAGTGTTTTTTTTTTTTTCTAAACACTATGAGGTTCTACAGATTCAAAGAAATAGGATATAAGTAGAAAAAAAGTTCAAGATAAGAATGACCTTCCCGCAAATCCTACACTTGATAGGATACTCTTTGAGAAAAAGCAACGAGATGTAGTTCATCTTTGCACCTCCAGCAACTAACAGCATCTAGCACACAGTAGGTGTTTAATAAATTTGCAAAGGAGGGGAATGTGGAAAGGGACCAAAATACATAATGATCTAATGATCTCACCTAAAGTCAAACAAAATAATTACTGCAATATCTGAGGCCAGAATCGTCCCAGTTCTACACTGAAGTCACACTCCACAATATACACAACCCAGAATGTTTTTAATTGATTGCTACTTTTTCTATTTAAAATAAGAGGGTTTCTAATAACAGAAACCTTGTGGCTACCCTTGACACATCTTTCAACCTTTCAAATCTAAAATTCTAGTAATACCATCACCTAAGTATCTCTTTTATCTCTTCTTTTCTCCATTCCTCTCCACTAGCACTGTCCTAGTTCAAGTACCACTTGTTCTCTGTTGGACTAATGCAAAGACTGCTAACTTGTCCATTTCCATTCACTTCCTCTTCTATTCTAGCCTTCACACGTCACTAGAGTGAGATATCAAAATGCCCATCTACCCAAGCACTCCATTTCTCCTCTTCAAAACCCTTCTGCATATCTGGTCCAGGGTTCTTTGGATTGCGCACACAGAACTCATGATCTTAGCCCCACCAACTTCTTCTGCCTCACCCCTCAACACTCCTTGACCTGGACTTCCCACTTAGCAATTCCTTGTAGTGTCCCACTGTCCCAGTGCCTCCAAGCTTCCACCTACAATACCGAAGGCTGGACCATCCCTACTCCTCAACCGTGTGTGCAATTCCTGCTCATACCTCAAGACTCAGCTCTGGCATCACTGCCCTGAGAAATCTTTTCTATTCCTCCCCATTTCCTCTCCCATTTTCAGGGCTTGACTAGATTCAATTCTTCATTTATTCAATCAGCAAGTATTAATTAACTAATTTCCCTTTGCTAGGAATTGGTATATAACGCGCACTCAAATATGTGCTGAACAAATGAATGCACATATAACAATGAGTTCAAAGAAAGTCCCTGCTTTCCCAAAATTGAGAATTCTCCTAAGAATAGAAGTACCATGGATCTATAACAGAGTTAGCCCTTCTCAACATTATTTTTAATTTATCAGTCTCTCACATTATATTGTAAATTTCTTTCCTTCTTTCTTTCTTTCATGGAGAGAGAGAGAGCAGGGGGAGGGGCAGAGGAAGAGGAAGAGAGACTCTGAAGCAGAGTCCCACCTGAGCGCAGAGCCAGAAGCAGGGCTGGATCTCAGGATGGTGAGATCATGACCCAAGCTGAAACCAAGAGTCGGGTGCTTAACTGACTATGAACTTCTTAAGGACAAGAGTTTGTCTTTTTCATTTATATATCCTTGGTATGTAGCCCAGTGTTTCTCATACAGTAAGCACTCACTAAAACATTGTCCAATGGGTGAAGGAAACTGTTTCACAATTAGATGCATAAATATTTAAATATTTCCTTAGGTAAATGCAGGTTCTTTTAAAGTTGAGACTAAAAAGGAAAAAAGAAAATACAAAAAATGACCAATGTCAAATCAGCAAAATTTAATAAGATAAAGGAAGAGTAAATCAAAATTTTAATCAGCATTTTAAAAAGAAATCAAATGTAATTGCAAAGTTAAAAAAGACACAACTTTACTTTTTTAAAAAACTAATGACACAGCAAGTGTTAGATTTATATGTACGAGATCTTAAAGATTCACAGAATGTCAAGTTGCATGAACTTCACGGGTTGCCTGGTGCCATCCCTTCATGTAATCTTCATTCTTTATGGAGGTGTTTTCCTGTTCCTAAGAAGCACTCCTTTAATGTGAATTTTACTTAGCATTCCCATGTAGGTAAGATTATCAGTGAACTGCCTCTCCGAGACTTCTAGGCAAAATCAGTTGACTAAAATTATCGTTCCAAAGAGTAGGAATTAGGGTGAGGGGCTGCTATGGTCTTCTCAAATCTAGAGCAGCACTTCCAGCTTCTCCAGCTAAAGCAATTCTTCCTAAGGGGAAAGTCCAATCAGATTCTATATCAAAGCGTCAGCAACAGGGCTCCCATGCCTTTGCCCTTCAAAGAGCCTCTGCAAAGCTAGCTGCTACAGCTGTGGGCAGAGAAGCCCAGACTCCCCCGCACAGAGAAAGCGATCTAAATGTCGACTGCCAGTGGGCGGAAGAAAATGGGGAGTGGGGTGGAGTTAGTTTTATTTCACAATACCAACATCACATCGGCTTTGTTTCTTTTTTCCTAGTTCTCCTGAAAGAGAGGTTTCTGATTCCTTCCAACGGGTGTGAACCCCAACCTTTACATTCTTACAGGCTGCGACATCTAAACAAAGAGGAACAAATCAATGTCTGGCCATCACTCAGTCCCACATACTAGGTTTAAGAATGGCAGTAAGGGGGGCCCAAGCTCGCAACAGAAACATGCTGATGTCCTCAGGGTGACTTCCACATGAATCACGGGTTCTTGACGATCAAGAGGTTGAGGGACAACAATAGACTTAAATCACAGTCCCTACCGCACATTTTACAAGATGGTCTGGAAACCTAGACTGGACACGTGTGGGGGAAGACAAAAAATGAACTTCATACTCTAAATATTACACGTGTAGGAATGCTTATTTCCTTAGAATTTTTTCTAATCGTTAATTGTGGCAAAATATACATAAAATTTGCCTAAGATCTTAACCATTTAGAAGCGAGAAGTTCAGGCAAAGTATATTAACACTGTTGTTAAACAACCAATCTTCAGAACAGTTTTCATCTTGCAAAACTGAAATTCCAAACCTGTTAAAAAGAGCTCCATTTCTCCCTCCCGCAGCCCAGGGCAACCACCCTCCCACGTTCTGTCTCTATAGATCTGACTAGTCTAAAGACTTCATCTAAGTGGAATCCTACAGTATTTGTCTTTTTGTGACTAGACTATTTCACTTACCAAAATGTCCTCAAGGTTCATTTATGTGGTAGCATGCGTCAGTTTCTTTCTTTTTTAAGTCTGAATAACATTCGATTGTAAGTATATAAATTCCGTTATAAGTAAGTAACATTCCATTTTGCTTATGCATTCATCTGTTGATACACACTCGAGCTGCTTCCACCTTTTGGCTATTGTGAAACATGCTGCTATGAACATGGGCATACAAATATCTCTTTGAGACTCTGCTTTCAAATCTTTTGGGTAAATACCCAGAAGTGGGATGGCTGAATCATACAGTAATTCTATTTTTAGCTTTTTTGAGAAAGCACCATAAAATAGTCTTATTAGAAGAAAATTCGTGAAATACATTCAATCATTAAAAGTGATAATACAAACATATATTTACTAATAGACAAAGATCTTTACCTTATAGTCTAATTTTTTTTAATATACAGGTTATTTTAAGAGTTATATGAGGCTATGTATACTATCACCTATGTTTGGGGAAATACATATAAACACATTAATATAAATGTTTTATACAGACTTAGTGGAACGTGGAAAGGAATATAAAAGTAATAAACCAGAATGTTAACAGTTAATAAACCAGAATGTTAACAGTGATTATCTCTGGATAGTGGTAATTTAAGTGATCTTCATATTTTTTCTATTTACTTTCTGCTCTTTCCCAACGAATGCTTTCTATAACAAAGAGGAACAATACAAGGGGTTAACCTTTTAAGTAAGTGGGGAATCATCAGGGAACCTAAATTGCTGTGGGGAGTCCTTTTGCTTTGGCCATGAACTACCACTCAGCTGTCTAAGAACACTCAAGCCAAAAGAGATCAACTATAATCCTGTCGCATAAATTCTACTTTTATTCCCTAAATGCTATAAGGGCTCCATTTGGCTAATATTATGATAGGTGCTAAAATCTGGAAGATACTGTTACTCGCCATCTATATCCTATAATCCCAGAATCAAGAAACAAGAGACCTTCAAAACAGCTGTCCCCAAACATTTCTTTCTTGGTCCAACACTTTTGTTTTAGCTTTACTGTCTACCCACTCAGGCTGGACCCTGGATTAGTCTTTGGAGAAATGGATTCACTACACATCGTCTTCCTTTTATTTTCTCTACTGTCACATGACCTCCAAGAAAGGACCAAGGGAAAAAATATAAGAGAATATAAATTAACCCTTGTCTTATCAATTTTTAAACAATTCTCAATTGCCTACTGAGATAGGGACAAGCCCCTCAGTCCTCCATTCAAAGTTCTCCATTATATCATCTCAACTGAGTTCCCAACTATACCTCAAAGAACACTAAAGGTTCTGATAAGTGACATGTGAGTTTCTAGAAGGCTGAAGTGGGAGGTAAGCAGTCAGGACCCTAGACTTCAACCAGAGCAGCCCTACTTTTACCTAACAATGGGAAATCGTCTAACTTATGATGCACAAAGAAGACAGAACCCTTACTCAGCCATTAAAAACTACATTTCAGAAGAACATTCACTGATTAAAGAAAATGTTCATGATGTTAAATGCTATATGCAGCATTGCTCAAATTCTTATGTATTCTCATACCTACAAATTCTGAACACATTCTAAGTATGTAACAAACCTAAGAATAAAAATTTTCGAGAGGAAACACATCCCAGTGTAAATCATGGTTATGTAAGAATGACAGATCTGTGGATGCCTTTTAAATTTTCTCCCTTCTATTAATAATCATTTTTAAACATGTTTATGTAATCTTTGCTTTTAAAATTTTTTTTTCAATAGTTCTTTAAAAACAAACAAACAAAAAAGGATCCCCTTTCTTTAAAAAGATTGTTCCCAGAAGACTTTGCTCTGCATTTTTCCCTTTCTAAAGCACAGAAAGTGATTGATCAAACCTTACTCACCTTTGCCGGAGACTTCCCAGACTAACATCTGGTGGTAGCACACAGGGGGACAAACAAGATAGGCTGCCTGTCCCCAGAGGTTTCAAATATGATGAAATCAAAATCAAGGGGGTGGCAGGGAGAGCAAACAAGCAATATCCCTTCAGGCAAAATGCATGTACCACTGTCTCCCTGTTGATCTTTACTGCAATAATTCTCAAGTCACCTGCCTTAAAAAGTCCTTCACGGTTAATCTCAGCAAATTGTCAACAACTTGTAAAAGGCAAAAAACCAAGAAAATCTAAGCAAAGAGAAAGAACATGCATTTGTCAACACTAAAAGCTGGCAAGGAGTGCTTAGCTTTTCCCAAACATCAGAGATCTCCTTGTAGACAAGACATTTCTACTAAATCTTTAATACTCACCAGGTGCTTTGCCTTGGCTCGTTCTTCTTCACTTGATATCCGCTCTCGAAGAATAGCTCTGGTTAACTGCTCGTTAGCAAAAGCCCTCTCTCTGTCCAGTTCTTTGCCTTGCTTTAGTCTGAAAAGACAAGAAAGGACTAACTCAGAAAAAAATTATTTTATGGATTGTTATTTAATGAAATACTTAAATAATAAAAAGAGAAATAGCCCAAATCACCTTGACCTATAATTCACTAAAAGCGGATATATTTTCTAGTAAGTCCCCATGCAGTCTCTACCCAAGCATTTAAACTAGCGAAGTTCAATACCATGAAGAGTTATTGGTAAGACTGCTAAACTAGTTTTGAAAAGTTCTTATGTAAAACTGAAATGTGTCCACCTAAAAATTCCACTCCTGGTGCCTCTGTTTGTCCTCTGGCCACACAAGCAGTAAGTCTAATTAACAAGTCATCTACAAGGCAAATATTTGAAAGTAACCATCATCTTCCCTTCAAAACTGACCCATTCAACTGTTTGTTGAATACACACCAGCCCGTGCATGAGGCCCTGATGACACAGTGCTGCACAAGAAGGATGGGTCCCTGTCCTCGCGGATCTTACATTACAGCAAGGAACTAAAAACATAATTAAGATGTCTTCCCCCTCCAGATGAATTACTCCCATTTTCCAAGGATCCTCATATGCAAAAATGGCCAGACCTTTGAACTGCAGGGATCCTCACTTCTGGAATGACTCTAATTTGTCCCTTAGCCCCAGACCAAATGTAACACTGTGGACATAGTCTAGAAAAATAAGACAGCGGAACTTCACCTCCCAAGATCTGTACAAAATACTAACTCTATTAACAAGGCATCTGACAGCACTGGGTTTATCAGTAACCTCATCACACAATTACATCATATTAAGTTACAATCCACCTAAAGCCCCTCATTGTGCATGAAAAAGATAAATTACTTTGGCACCAATTTTCACCATAATGCCTGGCACATAAAGGCATTCTGTAATCACTGAATGAGAGTACATTTTAGTCTAATCTTATGGACAAAGATTTTCTGATTGCCTTTTCTTCTCTTGAGAGAATAAACCCCTCTATACCATCATATCCCCAAAGGTATAAGGGATGCTTTAAAAAGAAAAGGTAAAATTGTTATGTTGGTGTAAGTGAAATTCCAAGTGAAATCTACTTTGTAAGTGGGAATGATGAGCACCAAATTGAATTCAATACTAGTCTATCAAATTTTAGTTTTAAAAAGATTTTTGGAAAGAACTAAATAAAAACTTGTTACTATTTTTAAGTTGCCACATCATCCAGATACTCTGAAATTCTCAGGTATCAATTACAATCAAATTTCATTATCATCAATTATAATTAAAAATATAATCAGAGGGGTGCCTGGGTGGCTCAGTCCCTTGAGCATCTGACTCTCGGGTCATGATCTCATGGGTCCTGGGATCGAGTCCTGTGTTGGGCTCCCCGGTCAGAGGGGGTCCGCTTAAAGACTCTCCCAATCTGCCCCACCCCACATTCTCTCTCTCTCTCTCAAATAAATAAACAAAATCAGAAATTACCTTGTAAAATATACTCCTAAAAACTGAACCTGTTTTTATGTCTTAAATAAAGATGAAGAACAAAAATACATTAAAACCTACACTCTGAAATTCTCTAATGCAAAAGTAACCTCTAGAAGCTTTTCCTTAAGCAGTAAGTACCATTACACTTACACAAACCAAATTTCTCCATATTATTTCACAGTTCAGCAGTATCAATACCATCAGTACAGTAACTCAGCAGACGTGCATAATCATAAGAGAACACGGATAATTAGAAGTCTCGTCATTTGTGGAGAGCAGCAGTTCTAAAAGCATCCGCAGACCTCAGCAAGCAGCGGCGGCATCCGTGGGACCGTGTTAGAAAAGCAAACACTCGGACACCACCCACGTCTACTGAATTAGAAACTGGGGGGGTAGTGCCCCACAAACGGCCTCTTAATAAGCCCTCCAGGTGATTCTAATGCATACTGAAGTGAGAGCCACAGCCCTCAATTACCAAAATATACTTCTACCCACGTAAGTCCTGGAGATCTATAAAAGGAGAATAACAACAAAAATGAAGTGGCCCACATAAGGACAGTGTGCTGGTAACTGCTGAGGTTCCTGTATCAGATTACAAAACAGTGCAGTTGGAGGACTGGACTAGCATATCACCTGCAAGTAAAAGATATTACCTAGGTTACATGTCAGGTGGAAACTAAAATAAAATGATAAAAATTACTATCATTGCATAGATCACCTACTTTATGTCAAGCACTGTGCTGAGGACTTTACATACATATATACAACGGTTTTAAAAATCACATTATTAATTCATTAACATAGAATGAATTCTATACAAGTAGCTTTTCTCATATCTACATATGGTATATCATATTTTAAAATACTGCTTAAATAGGGCGCCTGGGTGGCTCAGTTGGTTAAGCAACTGCCTTTGGCTCAGGTCATGATCCCGGAGTCCTGGGATCGAGTCCCACATCGGGCTCCCAGCTCCATGGGGAGCCTGATTCTCCCTCTGACCTCCCCTCTCATGCTCTCTCACTCTGTCTCTCTCTCTCAAATAAATAAATTTAAAAATCTTAAAAAAAATAAAATAAAATACTGCTTAAATAATAATAACTACCTATTTTTCTAATTTAGTTTACCTGCATATGATATCAATTTTAATTACAAATAGAGTAAAAAGGAACTCAACTTAAAAAGTTTTGGCAAGTTAATGAAAAAGAAGCAAAAACTTGGGCACAAAAGCCTTCAATGTTATAATAAAAATAAAGATTATCAGTTTGTAATACCTGGTACAGATGTACAAACTTTGGAGTTGGGAGTCCTGGATCCAAATCAAGGTTCTAATACATACTAGCTGAGTCAATACTTGAGTTAACTTCCCTGGGTCTTGTTATTCTGAGTAAAATGAACCACTATAATACCTACTTTTCCAGGTTGTATATACACAAAACACTTAGCATAAAGCACTCAACACCAATACGGTTAAGTAATAGTAATAATAATAGGGCCCACTGTGGGGTCAGGAATACAGAAAAAGCAGTAGTTTTCTGGAAAGAAGAAGAAACTCTCCTAGTTCACTAAATACACCATGACTATGTATGTTTTGTCTTTTCCATCTTCCTTTTTTTCCAAGTTTTCACTGATAAGAAGTTCTGCATGAAGAGACATTTCTGCAAAGACATCCAAATGGCCAACAGACACATGAAAAAGTGCTCAATATCACTCAGCATCAGGGAAATACAAATCAAACCCACAGTGAGATACCACCTCACACCAGTCAGAAAAGCTAAAATTAACAAGTCAGGAAATGACAGATGTTGGCGAGGATGCAGAGAAAGGGGAACCCTCCTACACTGCTGGTGGGAATGCAAGCTGGTGCAACCGCTCTGGAAAACAGTATGGAGGTTCCTCAAAAAGTTGAAAACAGAGCTACTCTACAGCCCAGCAATTGCACTATTGGGTATTTACCCTAAAGACACAAATGTGGTAATCCAAAGGGACATGTGCATCCCAATGTTTATAGCAGCAATGTCCACAAAAGCCAAACTATGGAAAGAGGCTAGATGATGTCCATCAACAACAGATGAATGGATAAAGAAGATGTGGTCTATATATACAATGGAATATTATGTAGTCCTCAAAAGATGAAAGCTTGTCATTTGCAACAACGTGAATGGAACTAGAGGGTATTATGCTAAGCGACATAAGTCAATCAGAGAAGGACAATTATTATCATATGATCTCACTGATATGTGGAATTTGAGAAACAAGACATGGGATCACAGAGGAAGGGAGGGAAAAATGAAACAAGATGAAACCACAGAGGGAGACAAACCACAAGAGATTCTTAATCTCAGGAAACAAACTGAGGGTTGCTGGGGAGGGGGGAGGAGAGTAGGAGCGATGGGGTGGCTGGGTGATGGACACTGGGTAGGGTAGGTGCTATGGTGAGTGCTGTGAATTGTGTAGGACTGATGAATCACAGACCTGTACCCCTAAAACAAGCATACGTTATATGTTAATTAAAAAAAAGAAGTTCTGCTTTATTTTTATTATCTTCAAGGGCTTCCAAAATTGAAAACTGAAAATGAACTGCGGCCCTATCCCTTCATCTGCTCCCTCGTTTCTTTCCCACTTGGCCAAACACACACACCCTTACGTATATATGTCTGTGTCTGTATATATAAGGTGATAGGTAATAAACTCATATTACCTATCAGCAACTTCACTGTGCAATCTAATGAACCTGTTTTCTCAGCTTTAAAATATGTTGGTTGAACTATATAATCTTAAAGTCCCTTGCAGGTAAAAGTTTTACAAACGTTAAATATTAAATACATTATTCTCCATCCCATAAAAACTCTTGAGAAAGTTGGTGGCAGAAGATAAATGAAACAAAGGAGTACTACCTCCAACTTTCATCATTTCCACTCAGTGGGCACTTTATTTCTCATCTCATCCTTAGAGTTTCCCACTACTTAATAAAAACTATAAACTAGGTAAAAATAAATGGGATTCACAAATTCATTCAATATATAAATTACCGGGTGCCAGACATTATTCTGATTACTGAGAACAGAATGGTGAGCACAAGAGACACAGTCCCTATCCTCAGGAAGCTTAAACCCTGATGTACTTTTTTTTAAGTGAGGTTGCTCTGAAACGATATGGATGGGAGCCAATATCTGAATTGAAATCTGAAGGATATTAACTGAGCAACCCGGAGAAGGAGAACATGTTTTAGCGGAGACATCAGTCAGGTCCAAAGGTACTGAGAAAGGCTTCTCTTTAGAGCTCAGAGTGTGCCTGCTGAGAGACCCAGAGTCACTGAGGGAACACTGTTAACACACACATACGCACACAAACACACACACAATTATCAATAAAAAATTAGTGCAAGGCTTGGAAGAGTTTCTGATGCTTAAAACTAAAAAGCTAAAAACTTTAAAGCTAAAAACCTTGCAATTAAAGAAACAAATTTTAGAAAAAAAAAGTCTAGAAAAGTTTAGAAGTTCTGCTTCCTTTCATATGATTTTGGAGGGCAGAGTTTCAGACAGATGTATCACCAAATGAAGTTTCCTTTTTACTTGAGAAGTAAAAGCAACAGAGGAAAAATTTCTAAACTGTTGTATTCCTAATTTCCCCATATCTCTCCTCCACGAGATTCACTTACTAATTAGTTTCCTCTTTCACTGATTCATGTAGATCATTTTTCAAATGTTTTGCAAAACACACACACACACACACACACACACTGCCTGTATGCTCAGAAGCTCCCAATTCTTTTCAGAGCTTCTTCTCCAGGCCCTTACTTTGATTGTTCCATTGAACTATACTACTCAACAGCCATCTATGAAAGGTAGATGGCTGTACAATCATCTCATTCTTCTCTCTGAGCCAAGTGAGATGCCCCAGCTTTCTGGGCCTGAGTGCTACTGGCCCAAAGGTGGAGCCACACATCAGAGCCAGGTTGTTCTGGAAACACTCCACGAGGCAAGCCAGTGAAGCGCTCATTGACAACAGAAGGCAGCAGTTTACTGCTTTGAAGGTCCCTGTTAGGTGAAAAGGGGGCACGAGATAAAACAGGTCTTTGATTATTAACCCGGTTTTCCAAAGCTTTAAGAATTATCTCGAAATGAAACTAAACAAACCAAGCATCCTAGAGAATACATTCCCTTTATTTATTGGCATTCCCCACTTATTATTCCAGATCTCCTGGTCTAATATTATTCTACATTAAGCCCCTGATTTAAGTTTCATTTAAATCTCCTTCTTTTAAATACATATCTCTCCTCATTTAAATTCTCTAGAGTTTTAAGCAAAGAAGTAGGAGTTTAGTGTAAACTTTTCTTATTTGCATTAAGTAATTGGATAGCTTGCCTAAGCTTAATGAAACAAATACCAGGCAGCTCTGCCCTTATACCTCAAGCCCTAGCAACTTAGCTGTTTTTCTTGGTATATTCTCAATCAGGTGAGAGATTTAAGATACACCAGCAAAATGAATTTCTAAAAACCAGCCAAATCTCCTATAATGAATTATTACGACATGTCCTTTTAAATGGGAAAAAAAAAAAGAAACCCTCATATACATTCAGCTTTCACAGATATCTAAAATCTAGTCCTACATGTTTCAGTTTCTGTATAAAAACCAGCCAATATTATTTGATTCCAAATAACTTAAAGATTTCAAGAAAGTGGGAAGGGCATTTTAAAGATAGCTTTACCTATGCATTTTTTAATGTAATCAAGCTCATTATCCTCCAGGAAGGAGACATATCTATCCCCCTTCTTTCACAGGAAAAAGACTGAGATGTGCAAAAGTATATGGGAGACATAAAATGACCTGATTTCCAAAACTATGCTTCTTAAACCTCCTAAGGAGTCAACCCCTCAACAGGAATTAGATCCCATTACATTACTCACCTCTGTGGTCACAGAAGAACAGTTTGTAGATCTGATATTATTCATAATTATTTTTTAAAAGCTCATTTTTTATTTGACTCCACTACATCAAATTAGAGTTTGCCAAAGTCAAAATTATTACCAGCCCTTTCCCAAAAGTGGCTTGGCTTTCAGGGGCCCTAACTGTTTCTCTGAACCTGGACACTGCTCATGTGACCATACACAAACACTCAGATTTATCTTCATACAGGCTGACACGCAAGTAATTCTATACAATTCTAGCTTAGAAAATTTCTTTATAATTTAATGTATAAGGCCATTATATTACTGAGGAAAGATGACAAGAACCTCAGATAATGGGGGAGAATAAACCGGAAATGAAGATTGTTAGAGAGAAAGTGATTTGATGAAATGATTTATCTACAACTGACTGAACTGTGACCATTTTACAGAGACAGTATCTGCAAAGTATTGCAATGCACTTGACTCAGGAAGACTGTTTCAAATACTGGAAGAGAAAAATGAACGACTACAACCTCAAAGGTCATTTCCAGTGCTAATGATGAATTTTATTTTAATGCATCATACTTTGTCAGAACATGCTGAACCAGCATTCAAAATACTGTTTACCATTCATTTTTTAAACAGAAAAGCTGAGCTGGGTAATTCAACAAACTAATTATTAGACGATTAAGAATAATGATGGAACAAGTATACAATTTTTTAATAGGAAGACTTTATAAAAATAAAAGAACATAGGAAGCTTAATACTTCTCCACTCAAATTATTTCAAATACTGGAAGCAATGTTTGTGCATTGAGGTTCCAAACTACACACATACAGAGGAAGGTACATTAATACAGCCATGTTACAGTCATATATAATAGCTACGTGTCTATAAGTAACATTTATATGTATCTATATGTAATATCTTGATATACAACAGATAAAGAGTTAATATTAATAATGCTGATGTTTGGGACGCCTGGGTGGCTCAGTTGGTTAAGTGGCTGCCTTCGGCTCAGGTCATGATCCCAGCATCCTGGGATCAAGTCCCACATCGGGCTCCTTGCTCGGCAGGGAGCCTGCTTCTCCCTCTGCCTCTGCCTGCCATTCTGTCTGCCTGTGCTCGCTCTCTCGCTCTCCCTCTCTCTCTGACAAATAAATAAATTTAAAAAAAAATTTTTTTTAAATAATGCTGATGTTTGAGCCATGCACAGGTCTAGGCACTTGTCAGGTGTAACTCACAACCCTATGGAATTGATTACTATATTCTGGATTAGGAAGTGGAGACAAAGAGAAGTTATGTAAAACCACAGCATTTGTAAGTTAAATAGCGCCTGGCTTTGGCAGGCAATCAATAAATATTTTTGAAAGAATGAATACAGAGTATGAGTATAGTTTAATATTATAGAATATAGGTATTCTTTATATGATGGTAATTTTGCAATTAAAGGGCACTGTCTTGGAAAGCTGAAGGATTGCAATCTAGCAAACCATATAATAAACCAGTATTATTTAACCAGCATTACGACCTGGCTCTGAATATAACTAAGAGGACATTTATTTTGGTCATCTATGTTTCTACATAAATATCATTTAAAATGTCATTCAGAATTTAACAACCAAGATTTCCTTCCTTTGCACAAACACATCTTTTAAAAGTGATTTTAGCTTACATTCAAAGGTAGTCATAGTCCAGACATTTTCCTGCAAAGCTTCAAAATGATGCTGGAGGGAAAACTCAGCCGATAATAGGAAGCCCACAACTTCTTTGGGGATTACCCAGAGCCATAATCCTAACCCACTCCCCAGCCCCAACCTCAGATGACTGCCTCCCATCCCATATCACATATTATTTTGTAGCTAGAGTTCCTATTTCAATTCTCATTTAGGGAAAAAGATCTACCTGTCCTACTTTTCTTTTTTTTTTTAAGATTTTATTTATTTATTTGACAGATCACAAGTAGGCAGAGAGGCAGGCAGAGAGAGAGGAGGAAGCAGACTCCCTGCTGAGCAGAGAGCCCTATGCAGGGCTCCATCCCAGGACCCTGGGATCATGACCTGAGCCAAAAGCAGAGGCTTTAACCCACTGAGCCACCCAGGCGCCCCAGCTGTCCTACTTTTCTAATACCATTTTCTTACCGAATACATTCTCTACTGAGTGAAAAATACATTTATATTTGAAAAGAATTCTGATTTTTTTTTTAAGAATTCTGATTTTATTCTCAAATTAATGTCACCATATCCGTGGCTCATGCACCTCCTTGTCCCTTGGAAATTCACAATTAAACTCCGCAGAAGGAACTTACAGGACAACATGAAGCACCTTTGCCTTCCCTCTCCTAGAAGGACCTACAGCCACTTCTTTATCTGGCTTAAGCTGACTATTTAGAGGCATCTTAAACCAAAATAATCAACTTTTAATATTATACATCAGTTGTCACAATATTCAAAATACACCTGGACAATGGAGATACAGAGACACCATTAAATTGTGGGTATCAGTAGGGCTTGAATACCAAGTGTTTCATAGGAGGAGGAGGAGGAAATAACCCTGCATGACCTGAGTATCTATAACTTTGTTACTTGTCTAGAAAGTATCTACACCCCGGCCTATAACATTCCTTTAACATTCCTTCTGAGGGTGCTGGGCGGTTATGTACTGAGATGCTGGAGGAAGATAACCACAGAGTCAGCTGGAGGAAAAAGGGTCTAGGGCACAAATGCAGGCATCGCTGGAGCAAATCCCCGTCATCAGCCCGTGTGGGACACAACTTGGGCAGGGACCAGTGACAATGTGAGCCGGCTTCCTCCTGTAGATAGAAAACTATGACCTCCCTGATTCAGTGACCTAAGATACAGGGGAGGCTCTCGTAAAGAAGACTCAGCTATGAAGAAATGACAACATTCTCACTATCCTGAAGTATACGAAACACACATCAAGTCTTATACAATGATTTGCATTTATGCTTCTTCTTCATAAAAGACACACTTCGCCAGGATACACTTTCTTTTTTTTTAAAAGATTTTATTTATTTATCTGACATATTTATATGAGAGAGATCATAAGCAGGCAGAGAGGCAGGCAGAGAGAGAGGGGGAAGCAGGCTCCCCACCAAGCAGAGAGCCTGATGTGGGGCTCAATCCCAGGACCCTGAGATCATGACCCAGGCGCCCAAGATAGACTTTCGAAATTATGAAATTATGTCCTTGTCAAGTTAGTAAGTTTGGGGAAACTTTTGACCAGAGACAGAGAGAGAGAGAGAGAAAGAGATTGCCATTCTCCATTCTAAGACTTGCAGAGGAAAAACAATCAATACCTGTTTTCTATATCAAAGAACTTTCAAGCTTCAACCAAACTGCAACCTCTCACCCTCCACCGGCATTATGCCTCTGGAATGTACAGATACACACCTCACTAACTCGATCCATCTCTTTTATGGGAGACGCTTTAATGTTAGAGCTTAGCGGATTCCTCCATCAAGCCCAGAGTAAACATTTTTAAGGAAAGAATGATGACACAAAGTTCTTTATTTTTCTTTTTTCAATCAAGTAGCCTTCGAATGTCTGCTTTTGACTCATATACTGAACTGTTAATTTGATTGACGCATAAAGGTTAATGACTCTTGTTTTCGTAAGCTTGTTATCATCATATAATCGTGTTTCTTTATTCTCGTTAGTCCTTATAACCCTGAATCGTACCTTTCCTCCTATTTTGTTTGTTTGGTACACTTTTGCCAACCCAATAATTTTTAATTCACTTATTAAGGTTCAAAAAGATTACTTTAAGTGTATGTCATATACCACACAGCTCCTGAGGGGGTGGGTGTGTCTGCGTGTTAACACATCTGGCAGCCTTGATCTTTAAATGGGCAATGTGGCCAGCCACAATTATTAAGAGTACAATAACTAATACACTTGCCTTTATTTCCTCCATTTTATATTATGTTTACTATTAATTTTACTTCGTTATCTTTTTTCCCCTTCCTTGTTTTCCAAGGTTACTATATATTCTCTTCCCCTCTCAAAAAGCTCTACAGTGTATTTTCTATGCAATTAGTGGTCATTCCTTCCCTCTCACAGATACATCATCCCCCTGCTACTGTTTAAAAACACAATTCCTACTATTATCTCAACCACTACCCTCTGCAAACTCAGTAAGATGAAATCATTTGAATACACTGACTTTTCCCCAGAATCCAACTCCTTATCTAAGAGCTCAGTGCTATCAAATTCCTACAATTCTTGAGCTCTCTCTTCAAGGCTTTCTCACCAATTTCAAGAATCCATATGAATAGTACTTTGAATAGACGTTCCTGTGTACCATTCGGGCATACCATGCAAAGACTGTTCCTCATGGGTGTTTCCTCTCCTCTCCACCTTCCCCAGTACTGAGATCTGTTGTAATGAATTTGTAATTTGGTTAGAATTCTCTTTTTAAGTATTTTCCTAAGATGGTCTACTACATCAGATACTTGTCTCTGACTCTCAGCTTCACACCCTCTTCTAAGCTCTGCTTTTGTGATGTGAGAGCCATCTAAGCCATACTTCTGCTTGGCAGTTGGGTCCCTCTTTCGCTCTGCCAAAAGAGAGTGCCAGCAGGAGACTGCAAGGCTGGGGAGAGAAAAAAGGCACTCTCCTGTTTGCTGTCTACGCCTTTCAGCATCACTCGGGCCTCACTATTTAATCCAGTTCGCCCACACTGCATCCCATGCTGGAGACATCAGCCCTACCAGGATGCTCCTCAAAACCTGAGTCCCCCACACACTGGCCTCTCCTCCAAGCTCAGAGACAGATGACAGTGCCACCAGCCAGGAGGCACCTCGTTCCCTGAGGCCGAGCAGCAGTTCACAGAACCCCTCCTGCAGGTTCAATGTTTTATCAACTACGGCTGCTTCCCATCAGAGCTACCTCTGGGACACCCTGCAAGCTGTGCTGTCCAACAGTCAACAGTAGCCACAGAAATGGGGCCACTGCAAACTGAGATGTGCTGTCCGAATAAAGGACACACTTGTGTCCTTTTTTAATACTTAGTAGGAAAACAAGAATGTGGTGTCACTAATAAATTCAATGCTAAAATGATGGTATTTTGGATATATTGGGGGAAATAACATATCTTAGAATTCTTTTCACCTATTTCTTTATACGTTTTTGACCCGACTATTAGACCGATTTTAATTAATAGAAATGTAACGTGAGCCATCGATGTAAACAGCACTGCCTTAGGGCTCTTCCGTGTTGTGGGCTTCCTCCTGCCTTTTCAGCTCTTACATACTTCATTAACAATTCTTATATTAAATTCTCTCTGTAGAAGCAACTGATGAGTTTTGCCTCCTCGATGGATGCTGGCTGCTAGCCAAAATAGTATTTCAAGAATAATAAATTCTCAAAATCCTCACATGCTCATAGGTCCTTTTTTCACCTGGCAGGTAAATGAGAGCTCAATACAGAATTCGGGAGTTTCAGCCTTGTTTTTCTCAGGAATCCTGAGACTCGTCCCACCTTCCAGCTTATAGGCTGGCAGAACCAGACTGATCCCATTTCCTTTATAAATTAGCGGTTCCTTCTGTCAGGCAGCTTATAGGATCTTCTCTTTATCCCTAGAGTTGAGAACTGTTAGGGTCCATGAGTCGGTGCGCGTCTGCTCTCACCAACCCTCCTCAAGAGAGAGGTCCTTCCCTGTGCAGACTCCAGTCTGTCTTCAGCTCAGGGAAATGGTTCATTCTATTCAACTACCACTGTTTCTCTATCTCTTCCATTTATCTCCATCTACGATTTAATCTCTTTCATCAATTATAACGAGATGTCTTCACCTTCCCCTTCCTTCCGTATCTACAAAACCAAGATGCACCTTCAAACCGACATATCTTACAATCAAGTAGCAACAGCTGCCAATGCCACAAGCATCAAAAGCACCCGTGAAACACCCCAACAGTTCTTGCTGGAAGCACCTTTGTGCAGTGCTCCTCTCATTTGTCTTTCTGCCTGGCTGCAGCGCCCAGCAAGTACCTTCTTTTCATTTGCCCCCTCCCCAGGGCGTAGGCTCAGATGCTGGGCTGTGTTTAGCAGCGGTACCTGTTCCATGGTGGGGGACCAGGAAGTCTCCACCCTTGGGGTCCGGTGGCACATCACCAGCTGAAAAGTTTTCAGCTGCCCCCCTGTCACCATGACCCCTCCACCCACCGGTCAAGGGAATCAGGAGAAAGTCTCTCATTCCCCCTTCTCTCCCAGACCAGTTGACGGGCATTCACACATACAGGGGCGCATTTTGGTGATCCTTGTGCTCCGCCCAAACCAGCCCACTGGCTCCCACTCGTCCATCACAAGCTCCTCTAACCAGCGGCAGCTGGGAATGAGGCTGAAATTGAGATGGGAAGATGGTGGACATGCTTTAGATGCTTTTAAGCCTCCAATTCCCTAATATCCTCTCCCCTTTTGACATTACTCTTCTATTTTTTTATTTTTTTAATGCTAATGGGTTTGTTAAAGCATTTTAGGGCAAAGTTTAACTGATTAAAACACTGGATGAGGGATGCCTGGGTGGCTCAGTTGGTTATGCCACTGCCTTCAGCTCAGGTCATGAATCCAGGGTCCTGGGATCGAGTGCCACATAGGGCTCCTTGTTCAGCGGGGAGCCTGCTTCTCTCTGCCTCTGCCTGCAGCTCTGCCTGCCTGTGCTCTCTCTGACAAATAAATAAATAAAATCTTAAAAACACAAACAAACAGGGGCGCCTGGGTGGCTCAGTGGGTTAAAGCCTCTGCCTTCGGCTCAGGTCATGATCTCAGGGTCCTGGGATCGAGCCCCGCATCAGGTTCTCTGTGCAGCGGGGAGCCTGCTTCCTCCTCTCTCTCTGCCTGCCTCTCTGCCTGCTTGTGATCTCTAATAAATAAATAAAATCTTTAAAAAACAAAAACAAACAAAAAGCTCTGGATGAAACAATCCAGGGTACTGTAACTTAATTCTTATGGAAATAATCTCCCTATCTCGCCTTTTCACTATAAGCTGCATTTTCCTAAAAAGAAACCTCGGGGTATAACACAGCTCCCTTGTACTATAAACACTATGAAGTTTTCATATATATAATATGTAATATATACATGGTGAAAACTATTAACACCTACACAATCAAACAAGAGCAATTTCACATAAGGACAGAACAGCATGGCCCAGTTCTGCAGCTAATAATAATCAAGCATAATTGAAGGACAGGTCTTAGGGAATCAAGGAATAGACAGAATGCCTATATCGCAGAGCGCTGCTTTGATTAAATGTTGCACAGTAGTAAATTCAATATTAAATTCCCTGGCAAGCACCTATTCTATAATCCTGGTGAAATGTGCAGCCAATTGCCACAAAGGTCAGCCTGAGAGAAGAATGACGTCCTCTTTGGAAAGCTGAAGAGCCTAATGAAGTTGTACGTGAAACGGAGAGACAAACTCCCCACCCCCCCACCCTCCACCAAAGGAGTAGATGCTGCAAGACCAATTCTGTTCTCAGAAAACTAATGGAAATCCACTACAACAAAAGGATACAAGGCCTCTTAAGAACCAAATTTTACAAAAATGAAATCTTGCCATTTGCAAAGACGTGGATGGAACTAGAGGGTATTAGCTACGTGAACTAAGTCAATCAGAGAAAGACAATTATATGATCTCTCTGATATGAGGAATTTGGAAGGCAGGGTGGGGGGGTCGTAGGAGGTAGGGAGTGAAAAAACGAAACAAGAAGGGATCAGGAGGGAGAAAAACCATAAGAGACTTTTAATCTCAGGAAACAAACTGAGGGTTGCTGGGGGGTGGAGGTGGGAAAGGGATAGGGTGGCTGGGTTATGGACATTGGGAAGGGTACGTGCTATGGTAAGTGCAGTGAATTGTGTAAGACTGAAACAAATAATACATTATATGTTAATTTAAAAAAAAATCAAATTTTACATTATTGAGCACAGTCACAACTGTTATTATTAGCTAAACACAAACCTTAGAAAAAAATATCCATCGGTCTCATATGTGAATAAAGATGGCCCTATATTTTTCACCTCGACTGCTCTGTAACCTCAAAAGAAATACCAAGAGCTGAAGAAGCTTTGTCCCTTAGACCTAGATCATCCGTCTGTTACAAGTCACCTTGGTCTGCACACCGAGTACAACAGATGACATCAGTACCCACCAGGCCATCTCCACAGTGCCTTCTCCCTAGATAACAGCAACCAATTTGCATGGCTCTCTGACACTATTCATCAGCTAAAAATTCATTCTGGGGCAGAGGTTTTATTTCTAGCATTCCCTATGAAATCATGCTAAAGAAAAAACAAATTCTAATAAAAACACATTGATCTGAAAGCCATTCTAAGCAGTATACTGGATTTCATTTAATTTTCACCTTTAAACAGAACATGAGAGAGCAGAAAAGACGTATCAGAGGAGCCAAAAATGTGAAATTCTGTATGACTTTACCTACTCTCATTCTAGGGTTCATGTTCATTCCCTTCGCTTGATATTTTCCATCTCTGATTCAAAAGTAAAAAATCACAGACATACTTTAAGAAATAAGAATTATTACCATTCAGAATTCGCATCAAAGATAACAATGAAAGAAACAAATGGAGCCACCTGAAATGGAAATGCATTGAAAAATACTTTTGTTTGTTTGTTTGTTTTGTTTTGCAAATTCAATCTGTAGCCCCTAGTTTAGGAAAAAGGACTCAACCTGCAGGAGCCGGAGCAGGACATCTAGGCCTTGTTGGTAAGGAGTCTACCAGAACACAACTCCAATTCACTCTAACAAAAGGCATTCGGACCCATGTGGTCCTTTTACTCTCTGGTCCATTTCATTTGTTATTGTGAGTTCTGAAGATTTTCACATACAACTTATGCCATTTAAATGGGAAAATATGCATAATATTCAACTAATAATATTATAATAGGTACCATTTAGGGAGTACCTCCTTGTGCCAGGTATTTTAATGGGTGCTTTACGTACATTATTTCATTTAATCCTCACAAAAATCCCACAGAGTAGTAGTTATTCACCTTTCAGAGCTAAAGAAACCGAAGCGGAGAGAAGTTCAATACACTGCTCAAAATCACATAAGAAAACACTTGGTAAGATTTCTATTCCAGCTTTCTGACTTTAAAAACCACTATACTACATGATCTTGACTATGGGAATCAAAATGCTTAAAGCCCCCCCAAAGTAAATTGTCCAGTGTTCCGATTCAATTATATTAACATACACATCTAGTCTTTCTTCCCTCCCCTAACAAAGCCCTCCATCTTTTGTCATTTGGCCATAATGCAACTGCAAAAGCAAACACAGGCGGCAATGTTACGTGGCAACAAGTGGCTAACAGAGGATCCAGAATGTGCTTCCACTCCTCCTCCCACTCACAGACACCCGAGGTTCAGAAATCCTGCTACAGCACTTTTCCAAAGGTATGATCTGTATATAAAATGACATTAAGGGAAGAAGCATAAACTAAAGATCACAGCCACATTGATTATGACTACAAAATACTATGTATGTTGGGTCTTTCTCTCAGAGTCAGAGCTACCAAGACTGCAGAGGTAATACATTAACATTTCAGTTAACATAAACAGCTGCGAGGTCCCCTTCCTTGATCTGCAACATAATTCTAAGTGAGAAAAGGAACTACAGTGTTGCAGTGAGAAGGGAGTGTGCTCATCAGGCTTTTGAGCCAGACCATTTACTCCTGGGCAGCCTATCCAGAAGAAAAACACTGTGGGTGGTAAGCAAAGCAAGGGGAAGGAACTACAAGATTAACTACAGTTAAAAACATCCTGGGCACACTGCCTAAGTGTTATACACAAATGCTTAATAACGGAAAAACTTCAAAATGATTAGGTAAACCACATCTACTTACACAAATAAAACTATTTCCACGATGTTAACAACCATTTCTAAATTCCAGCTATATTATTGGCCTGAGGAACTAAGTCTTTTTAATTATGTAATATTAGTCACTGACATAGTGCTCCAATCCCACGCAGCACGAACCATGTTAGCTAAACTAACAAAATGAATAATTTAACTCTCAGCCAGCAGGAATTCACTATGCCACCTTCATTATTTACTTCACAATACCCATTTCTGTCCTTTTTGAAATAACAGCTGTAGGTGTTCAAGATGAGCACATGGGCTACTTACAAGGCTTCTGATCCACTATCACAGGAAAATTAATTCATACCCCGTTCAAAAATATTTAAGTAATCAAGGATGTTTTAAAATCAACCTACACTCTCTTACTGAGCTCCCTCATTAAATTCTAACCCATTAAATGTCAATAACCCTAACGTATAATATAATCAGTGTAATCATACTTCAGATAAAGCTCATAAAATGTGGTATTGCCACCGCACAAAAAACAATGTATCTCATCAATTGTGTATTTTCACACCTTTTACTACTTGGCTTTTCCTTATTGCACCAGGAAAAGGATTTCTTTTCTTTCTTTTCTTTTTTTTTTTTAAGGAAGAACAATTTTAGACACAAAAATGCCTCTATCATTTTCCTTCATGGAAGAATTTTATGGCTTCTCACTGTAACTAACAGGGTTGTGAAAAGCAGCAAGAAACCAGATGCGCTCACAGCAATCCAGAACAAATTTGGCCACAGAGACCGCGGCTTGAACTCGATCACTCTCTTACACTTGCCGAGCATCCCAGTTACTCCACAGTAACTGGGTAAGTGTCCCAGTTACCCCACAGTTCACAGGAGGCCCATCTAGCTTCGATTCTGCCGTGATGATAGCCTTCATGGAGATTTGAAAAATGGTCCTTGAATTAGATACTTCAGTTTTATAAGCAGCTAGAATTGTACTAACTCATATTCAAGTCCTAGTTAGAATAATTTTAAAGATAAATAAATACTGTCAAGGAAGAAAAATTTCAGGGAGAACTATAAATTTCATTAAGATATATAGCAGATGTTATGTGGAAGATGAATATTCATTCCATCTGGCTTCCACTGCCATGCATTTTTTCTTTACAGTGATTTCCAAATATCCCAACTCAAAATGCTTACATTGTACAAAAATGTAAGTGCAACACGTTTGTGGTGCAAACAGTTTGTCATTTTTTTTGCTTAGTTCAACATGACTCAGTTTGTTAATATATTTTGACAGACTTGCATAACATCCTAAAATGTTTTGAACAATGCAGTTTAGGCTGCAATGCAATATTAATGAGTGAATAATGTTCTTGAATATAAGGTTTAATATTTAATGACTCAGAGTGCTGCCTGGATTTGATGCAGAAGAAAAATGTGGTTTGGAATCACCGCATTCATCAGGGGACCTGAGAAAAAGGACTATGGACTCCAGGCAAACCTTTAAGCTAAACTTTGAGCTGGGGTCTCAGGTGTGAAATTGATGCTTCACCAACTGAATTTCTAGCGCTTATCAGTATTCACAACATCACACCGTTTATCAAGTGCCATTCATCAGAATTTTTAAATTACTAGGAGCTCACATGTCTGTGCCAAGAGGTGGGAAAAGTAGGGTTATCATAAAGGGAACACTGGGCAGTCCACATCCAAATACATTTAAGAATCAAACCTGCCAATTGCATCAACATGTCAATTTGATTATTCCTCTTTTAAAAATGTGTGAAACTATAAAGTATTAACTTCAGATCAAATAACTTATCTGCTTATCTTCTGTAAAGGTTAAGTGCCTAATCTAAAGGATCACACAATGAAGTCGGTTCAGTGTGTTAATCTAATGCACACATTATTGGCCTTGACTTACTTGCAAACAATCCTATGTCTTAAAACTAAGCATATGAAGAGCAACAAGAACGAGATTTATCGAAATCAGTGAAGTGATACTTGAAACCACAGAACTGTGAAGAAAGGACAGCAAAGTACTAACTGGAATGTGGAATGTTAATATTATTGTGCTTTTAAAATAAAACACTGGACGCCTGGGTGGCTAGGTCATTAAGCGTCTGCCTTTGGCTCAGGTCATGACCCCAGGATCCAGGGAACAAGCCCCACATCAGGCTCCCTGCTCGGCACACTTCCCCTGCTTGTGTTCCCTCTCTCGCTGTGTCTCTCTCTATCAAATAAATAAATAAAATCTTTTAAAATAAATAAATTAATTAAATAAATAAAACTAATTTTAAAAAATAAAATAAAACACTATGCAAAGGATGAAAAGAATCCAGTTTCCAATATTTACCTGCACTCACAGTTCATAACAGCCATGTCAGTAATCACTAAAACATTAGAATTAGAACATCTGAATTTAAAACTCTACTCTGCCGTACTGAATTTATCAGCATAACCTCACTGAGTTGGTGTTTTTTCTTATAAGAAGTTGGAAATAACCTTATGTCAAATGATTGTTGTAGAATCAAATTAAATGACAATGTTAAGCATTAGGTCATACTCAAAGCATTACACCAATGTGAGTAAACACAGAAAAATCTATGAAACATTTCCTGAGCAACAACAATGAACCAGAAAGGGCCTGCAAGAAACCTTC
Organism: Mellivora capensis; assembly: GCA_004024625.1. Taxonomy (NCBI): domain Eukaryota; kingdom Metazoa; phylum Chordata; class Mammalia; order Carnivora; family Mustelidae; genus Mellivora; species Mellivora capensis. The sequence goes on along the minus strand of PISX010009937.1, from coordinate 7,034 downwards.
CCTTGGATTACCACTGTGGTTGTTAGAAGAAAAAGAGCAGACAACAGCAATTTCTATGCTGCTTCATTTACCTTCTAGAAAAAAAGGGAGAAAATAAACAAAAAATAACAAGAATGGCGGGAAAAAGAGAAAAAAACACACAAAATGGCAGAAATAATTCTAAATATATAAGTGATCATAATAGGTGTAATTTGGACTGAACTTGTTTAAGTCACAGATGGATAGACTGGATTGTAAAAATCCACCTACATACTGTTTGTAGGAGATACAGCAAAATTATTAAAATACAGGAAGACTGAAAATGAAAAGACGGAAAAATGTAATTAGCGAACTCTTACCAAAAGGAAGCTGGTGCAGCTATATTAATATTGACAAAATAGACTTTAAGTTAAAGTGCCATTACAGATAAAGATGACTACATGATGATAACAAGATTCAAAAGGAATAGATATAATGTTCAACCTCGAATAACATAGCTTCAAACTATATAAAGCAAAAACTGTCAGAAATACAGACAAAACCGACAAATCCACTATCACAGATTTAACACAGCTCTTAACAAAAACTAGCAGATGACACAGTATAAAAGAAAGAAAACACAGTCAGACTATAGATTTGAAGACTATTTTTATCTAATGTACATGTATAGAACCCTATACCCAACAGTTAGAGAATGCATATTCTTTCCAAGTGTACAATGAACAGTTACATATATTGACCATAAAAAAACAGAATGAACATATATATGGCTGAAATGTTTTCTAACATCTGTATTTCCACTGATGTCATTTTTTGATAGTTTACAAAGTATCTCCTCAATTTGGAAAAAAGAAAAATTATCAAGTGACGATGCTCTACTATTCAACTTGATATAACATGTTTTAACCATTAAAGTACTTACTGAGCAAGTATTATGTGCTTAGAATCCTGTACCCAAAAAAAAGAACAATGTACAAAACAAAAAATCAGTGACTCTAACATCAACAAAGGTGCCATTCCTTCATTTATATCATAACATTTATATAATGCTATTAAGTTAATTCTATTCTGTTTTTACCAGATCAGCAATTATAACAATTATTTCAAAAAGAGACAAACAGAAACAAAAATGACTTAAAATGTCTACTATGGGAAACTTGAAAAGTTTGCCACTGACAGGTAATACACTTCATTCACTATAAATCTTAATTACCACCATAATCAGTGAGAGTCAATTTTTTCCTGTTAAACCATTTAAAAAAATTGATGCTACAAATTCAATGAAAATTAATTAATTCCTAAGCACTGGTCCTCATGCTCCTGCAGGTAATGATAGTGTCTCTTTAAGGGAACATAGATTCAGTAATTAGACTTCCCTCAAGTGTGAATAACTGAGACAAAAAAGCAGAGAGATATTCACTTGGTACTTTTTACCCACCTTAATCCAAGAATCTATGTTAAATTACAGTAACTTCTATGAATGTTCTCTTTTAAAAAGTACTTAAGAGCAGCGCAGTATGCTTAGAAAAATGGCAGGAAGAATGCACAAGAAATTGTTAATGATGGTTACCACTGGGGAAAAAGAAGGGGTTACTGGGCTGAGTTTTTTTCAATTTGGGGATGTTGCCATTGTTATGTAAATGAACTGTTTAACTAAGACGTTAGAGTAACACTGACTAAAAGAAATACAATGAAAGTTACAAATGTAATTTAAAAATTTCTAAAGGCCACATTAAAAAGGTTAAAAGAGCCAGGTCAAATTAATTTGAACAATGTATTTTATTTAGCTGAATACATTCCAAATACTTATTTCCACAAATAATCAATACAATTAAAGAGATATTTTTATAAATTAAAGAGCTGTTTCATATTCTTTTTTCACACTGAGTCTTTGAAATCTGTATTTTATACTTAGAGCAAATCTCAATTCAGAGCAACCACACTTGAAGTACTTAATGATTACTTGTGGCCATAGGACACCACAGGGCTACACTAAGTCTCAATGGTATATCTATGTACAAGTTAGGTATTTTTCTTCCTAGTATTTTAAAGCGATAAGGAGGTGCCACTAAAAGCTCTCTTTCTCATCAGTTCTCAGCTCATGGCATATTACTGTTTCACTGCTTTCTCTAAATAAATAAATAAAATATATATATATATATATATATTTAAGTAAAGGGGCCAATACATAAGAATCAACCATTTGGCATCATTATCAATTTTAACATTTATATTAACTTAAAGGATGATTTTCTTCAAACTAAAAGTTGATTATTTTCAACCACTTTCTAATCTGATAAGAAAAAAAAAATGCCCTATCTTATTTCTCACACTTAACCCTTTTGGAACTAGGCATGACATACCCTTGAAGAAACATAATGGCTCGTGCAAAAGAAAACAAAGTTCATCTAGCTTCACTTAGCTTGTTTTTCTTGCATTTTCACCAACAAAGAGATTTTCTATACTCTTTAGAAATAATGAAGGCAAGGAATGAGAAAGGGCACATGCAGAAGACAGCAGGCAGGTTTTTCTCTCTATACAACTAGGGAATAATTCTCTGAAATGCATGGACGGATGGATGGACAGACAAGACAGACAATCACATATATGGAATATATGTTCTGTGATTCTTTGTGAGCCACTGTGCTAATCTAAGAACTTTACATGGAATGTCCCATTTAGTCCTCAAAGGAGCCCTGGGGATATCCCAATGTGGGTGTTATTATTGTCCTCCATCTTACATAGGAGGAAATTGACCTCTAAAGAAGTTAAGTAATTTACTATGTGGTCTCTGAACTAGTAACCTATAAAGTTGGAATTCAAACCCAAGCAGTCTGACCCCTGAGGCCACACTCCTAAACCATCACACTCTTCAAAGAGACAAAAGGTCCTGGTTAAAAAAAAAAAAAAAAGTATTTTGTATGGAAAGTTTAACATGTGCCAGGCAATTTATATTTTTATCTTATTTAACCTTCACTTAAAAACGAGCTTATCAGGGCACCTGGGTGGCTCAGTGGGCTAAGCAACTGCCTTCGGCTCAGGTCATGATGCCAGGGTCCTGGGATCAAGCCCCGCATCCAGCTCTCTCAACTCACTGGCATCGGGCTCTCGGCTCAGCGGCGAGTCTGCTTCTCCCTCTCCCTCCATGATCTCTCTCACTTTCACTCTCTCTCAAATAATTAAATAAATGAAATCTTTTTTAAAAAAATGCTTATCAGGTAGGTATTCTTACAACCTAATTTCGTAACTAAGGGAACTGAGAAGGTAAATCAGCTAGTCAAGATCACAGACGAGTAGGAGGCAAAGCTAAAAGATCAGATCTCCGTCTGGTAACCTTCAGCCCAATCCTGCCCCTCCCATAATGAAGGTGAATTTGTAATTACTACAATGGAAAAAATCCATGTAATTAGACTTTCCTATGACTAAATAATTTTATTTGTAGTACAAAACAGATCAAAAAGAGCATTCTTTATACAGAGAGATAACCTGCATGAAGGTTAAGTACTACAAAAGAAGACCACTCATTACAAAACTATTAGAGGCTATAACACTGCTTCAATTTCTAATTCACTTTTAGCTTGCTTTAATAAAATTAACTTAGAATGGGAGTACTATTTAAATAGGGACACATTTTCAAATATCTACAGAACCCTTATTAAAACTGCTCTTCCATTTAATGTCACACAATAATGACGCCTCCTGAAATCCTCATATACAATAATACATTCATATAGGCTGTAAATGTTACAATGATATTAACTTACCATTCATTTAAGTAGAAATTAAACAAGAATAAAAATGAAAATAAGTGACATTATTATACGGTTTCATTACAGATTCCATGTGAAATAAAACGGGTTAGTCATTGAAAAATAAAACTTGTATTTGAACTTCTAGGAGATGCTATGTATATGTATTTACATATTTGTTATTTATATATTTTATATATTTTATATATTATATACATTTTATGTATATAAATGTATGTACATTAATGTATGTACGTATATATAAAAGAGAACATGGAAATGGGGTGAAAAGATGTAAGTAACCAATGAGGTCAATTAGGATACGTGAAAAAATAAATCCCAAAAGTATTAAAGATCTATGTATTAAAATCAATCAAGATGAACCTCGGAAAACAGTTTGTCAGGTAAGATAAATGTTTCAAAAACAACGTGCAGCACGATTTATGGAAGTCTGCTAGAACCTGAAACTCCCACTATTGCCAATTCTTAAAAATTTCTTTAAGGCACGTGTTTCTAGGGCTAAAGAAGTACAGAGTTGGCAAACATGCTCTTAAAAATACCTGGAAACCTGTATGCTTTAAAAATGGGCTTCAAATGGTAAAGTAACTTCTCTGGGTTCAGGTCAGCTCTATGGGAAGACACAGGAGATCATTTCTTTTTTAAAGCAAAGTTTAAAAGAACAAATATAACTATTGAGCTTTTATTTTTAACTGTTTGAGGCACATAAAACTGGCTAAATATCTCATATGACTCAAAAATGTGGTAATGAAGAAATGATAATTCTGTCACTGTCCATCATATGTGACAGTGAAAAAGCACTATGTGACTGTAAAGACCAATTTTACTTCCTTCCTGTGACAATGCACTACCATTTATAGTTAGTTGTCCAGTTCAAATTAACACAGTCTTCTGTTTTACATTTGCCAAGGCTCAGAGCTTCAACTCAAGATCCTGCGCATATTAATCTGCCACCTTTGAGTGGCTACCATTTGGCTCATTTGTTTTACTACTACCAACATACCTGCTTAGATAAAAACAGAAAAATAGGAACATATAACATCATCTTTACAAATCAATAAATCCTGACCCTATGATCCCAGCGTCCTGGGATCTAGCCCCACATCAGGCTCTCTGCTCGGCAGGATTCCTGCTTCTCTTCCTCTCTCTCTCTCTGCCTGCCTTTCTGCCTACTTGTGATCTCTGTCTGTCAAATAAATAAATAAAATCTTTAAAAAAATAAAAAAATAAAAATCCTGACCCTAACCCTTTTTAAACTTCAAGCTATAGTCATTGGAGTCTTGATAAAAATAACTTCCATTAGAAAATCAACACTCAGGGGGCACCTGGGTGGCTCAGTCATTAAGCATCTGCCTTCAGCTCAGATCCTGAATCCAGGGTCCTGGGATGGAGCCCCACATCAGGCTCCCTGCTCAGTGGGAAGTCTGCTTCTTCCTTTCCCTCTGCCCCTCCCCGTGCTCCTGCTCTCTCTCTCAAAGAAATAAATAAAATCTTCAAAAAAAAAAAGAAAGAAAGAAAGAAAGAAACACTTAAAATTTTAGACCTAAAAGGTATCTTAAAGATTTAATATGAGAATTTCCTGCTGAGGGAAAACTTAAAAACTACACTCGTCGATTTTTACATGTATATATCAGTCTATCCCTCTTTTATGGACTGAAGTGTCTCCTCCAAAATTCATTATTTTGGAGACCTAACCTCTATCTTAGGATATGACAGTATTTGGAGACAGGTCCTTTAAAGAGGTAATTGAGGTTAAATGCAGTCATAAATGTGGGGCCCCAATCCAATATGACTGGTGTCCTTAGAAGAAGAAGAAGACACATGAAGGATGCTCTCCAACTTGGAGGGGGGGAGGTGTGAGGGAAGAAGCTAGATGAAGACCAGAGAGAAGTCAGCCATCAGCTAGCCAAGACGATGGGACTCAGGAGAATCAGATCCGACAACACTTTAATTTGGACTTCCAGCCTCCAGAACTATGAAAAAATAAATTTCTATTGTTTCAGCTACCCATGGCAAATACCCGTGGCATTTTCTTATGGCAGCCACAGCAAACTAATACACCATCTCCTGAGAAGAATATACCAGAGCTGCTTCAGAGTCCTAGAAAATAAGACTGATCGTACTACACAAGCAGGCCATGAAAGCAAAAGGAGAGTTTCAAAAAAGCAAGCTTATAAGTAAAGATAGTTCATAAGTAAAGATAAAACTCAAATGGAACCGAGATTTAAAACAGTATCTGGCAGAGAGGTCAGGTTAACTTACCTCTTGGTAGGACATGAATTATGATATGCCCAAAAAGAGAAGGAGAACAGCAATTTAAACACTGGCATAATTAAGCAGCAGATGAAAATAACAGGAGTAAAAAAAGCAGTCTGAAGGGGGAACAGTCTCTAGAACTGGGGTAGGAAAGGGAAAAGAGAAAAGAAACTTCTTTAAACTGGCACAACACTTTACAATGAAGAAAAATTTCAAATACAGAAACTTTTTATTTCGGTTCAGTGATCTATGGAGTCTAATCACCACGATACAGCAAAAGGAAGAAAGCCTGTTTGGGTCCTGCTGTTGAAATGTCTGCATCACATCTCCACTGTCAAATCTGCGATAAGAAGGGAGTTTATTCAAGAAATTAATAGCTATAAATTGGATTTTATTTATATAGCTATAAAAAAAAAACAAAAACAAAAAAAATTAAAGGCATCCAAATTGGCAAAGAAGAAGTCAAACTATCACTCTTTGCAGATGATATTTCCACTATATGTGGAAAACCCAAAAGGCTCCACTCCAAAATGGCTAGAACTTGTACAGGAATTCAGTAAAGTGTCAGGATAAATAAAATCAATGCACAGAAATCAGTTGCATTTCTCTACACCAACAACAAGACAGAAGAAAGAGAAATTAAAGAGTCAATCCCATTTACAGTTGCACCTAAAACCATAAGATACCTAGGAATAAACCTAACCAAAGAGGCAAAGAATCAATACTCAGAAAACTATAAAGTACTCATGAAAGAAACTGAGGAAGACACAAAGAAATGGAAAAATGTTCCATGCTCCTGGATTGGAAGAATAAATATTGTGAAAATGTCTATACTACCTAAAGCAATCTACACATTTAATGCAATCCCTATCAAAATCCCATCCATTTTTTTCAAAGAAATGGAACAAATAATCCTAAAATTTATATGGAACCAGAAAAGACCTTGAATAGCCAAAGGAATATTGAAAAAGAAAGCCAAAGTTGGTGGCATCACGATTCCGGACTTCAAGCTCTATTACAAAGCTGTCATCA